>CAUYRH010115218.1:0-23205 GCA_963574655.1 Perodicticus potto | reverse complement strand
TTAATAGTACAAGTTATTTTATTTTTTATTTTATTTTATTTTATTTTTTTGAGACAGAGCCTCAAGCTGTCACCCTGCGTAGAGTGCTGTGGCATCACAGCTGACAGCAACCTCCAATTCCTGGGCTCAAGCAATTCTCTTCCCTCCGCCTCCCAAGTAGCTGGGACTACAGGCACCCGCCACAATGCCCGGTCATTTTTTGGTTGCAGCCGTCACTGTTGTTTGGCGGGCCCGGGCTGGATTCAAACCTGCCAGCTCAGGTGTACGTGGCTGGCGCCTTAACCTGTTGGGCCACAGGCGCCGAGCCAATACTACAAGTTATTTTAACTTTCCTAGCCAAAGTTTCATTTCATAACATGAGGAGATGAAGTGGGAGCTCAGAGGTCCTTTCCACTCTCATTCTACAGCCCAGTGGTTGCTAAACTGAGGAGTTTTGAGCAGAGAGGTGAGCTGGGAACAGCAATGCTCCACAAGCCAGCTCTGCAACCATGTCAGGGGACTGCATGAGACAGAAGAATTTTTTTTTTTTTTTGGTAGAGACAGAGTCTCACTTTATCGCTCTCGGTAGAGTGCCGTGGAGTCACACAGCTAACAGCAACCTCCAACTCCTGGGCTTAGGCGATTCTCTCGCCTCAGCCTCCCAAGTAGCTGGGACTACAGGTGCCTGCCACAACGCCTGGCTATTTTTCTGTTTTGCAATTCGGCTGAGGCTGGGTTTGAACCTGCCACCTTCAGTATATGGGGCCAGGGCCCTACTCAATGAGCCACAGGTGCCGCCCTAGATCTCCTTTTCTATTCTCTTTGAACTCGTGTTTTTTGTTTTTTGTTTTTCCAAAGACAGAGTCTCACTTTATCGCCCTCAGTAGAGTGCTGTGGCATCACAGCTCACAGCAACCTCCCACTCCTGGGCTCAAGCGATTCTCCGCCTCCACCTCTCAAGTAGCTGGGACTATAGGCGCCCACCACAATGCCCAGCTAGTTTTTGGTTGTAGCTGTCAATGTTGTTTGGTGGGCCCAGGCTGGATTCAACCTGCCAGCTCAAGTATCTGTGGCTGGCGCCTTAGCTGCTTGAGCCACAGGCACTGATCCCTGTATTTTTATTAGGATGAAATGTTCTGTAGATGTCTATTAAGTCTTTTTGTTCTAGGGTTAAGTTTAAGTCTGTAATTTTTTTGTGTAGTTTCTTCTTGGAGGATCTATCCAGAACTGACAGAGGGGTTAAAATCTCCAACTATTATAGTGCAGGAGAATATCAAATTGTTCATATCCATTAGGGTTTGTTTTATAAACTGAACATTCAGGTAGGGTGCATAAATGTCAATTACCGAAATCTCAGGCCTGGGCAAGGTGGCTCACGCCTATAATCCTAGCATTCTTAGAGGCTGAGGCAGGTGGATTGCCTGAGCTCATAGGTTTGAGACCAGCCTGAGCAAGAGTGAGACCTCATCTCTAAAAATAGCTGAGCATTGGGCAGGGCCTGTGGCTCAGTGGGTAGGGCACCGGCCCCATATATGGAGAGTGGCAGGTTCAAACCCAGCCCTGGCCAAACTGCAACAAAAAATAGCCAGGCGTTGTGGCAGGCGCCTGTGGTCCCAGCTGCTTGAGAGGCTGAGGCAAGAGAATCATTTGAGGCACAGCAGTCTGAGATTGCTGTGAGCTATAATGATGCTAAAGCACTCTACCTAGGGCAAAAGAGTGAGACTCCGTCTGAAAATCAATCAATCATAATTTTCATTAGCCAAATCAAAATATAAATAAGTGATCTAAATGAATCAGATAAAACAACAGCTTATGCAATGGTTTTCAACCTTCCTAATGCCTCCAACGCCAAGTCATTTTTTTGTTGCAGTTCGGCTGGGGCCGGGTTTGAACCCACCACCCTCAGTACATGGGGCTGGCGCCCCACTGAGCCACAGGCACCGTTCCTAAAAATATTTTTAAATAAATGAAAAGATAACTTATCAAGATGTATAGAAGTAGTTCTAAGATGAAAATTTGTAGCATCAAATGCAAATATTAGAAAGATCTAAAATCAATAATCTAAGCTTCCACCTTAAGAAACTAGGAGATGAGAATAAATTAAATTAAATTCAAAATAAGCAGAAGCAAAGAAATAATATAAAAACTAGAGCAGAAGCTGGCATGGTGGCTCATGCCTGTAATCCTAGTACTCTGGGAGGCCAAGGCAAGTGGATTGCTTGAGCTCAGGAGTTTCAGAACAGTCTGAGCAAGAGCGAGACCCCGTCTCTAAAAACTAGCCGGGCATTTTCACAGGCACCTGTAGTCCCAGCTACTTGGGAGGCTGAAGCAAGAGGATTGCTCAAGCCCAAGAATTTGAGGTTGCTATGAGCTATGACGCCACAGCACTCTATTTAGGGTTACAGAGTGAGACTCTGCCTCAAAAAAACCTCCCCAAAACTAGAGCAGATAACAATGAAATTGCTAAAGGAAACTGATACAGAAATCAACAAAGCCAAAAGCTGGTTCTTTGAAAAGATGAATGAAATTGATAAACTGCTAACCAGGTTAACTAGGAAAAAAAGAGAAAAGAGGTAAAGTATTCATATCAGAAATGAAAATGGGGTCTATGGATCCCATGGACATTTAAAGGTTAATACAGGAATACTATGAAAATCTCTATGGCCACAAATTTGATAACCTGGGAATATGAACCAATTCCTTAAAAGATACAATCCACTAAAACTCAAACAAGGAGATACCAACTCTCCAAATAGGCCTATATCTGTAAAAGACATTGATTGAATAATTAATAACCTTTCAAAACAGAAACTACCAGGCTCATTTAAGAAAGAAATCATACCAGTTCTATAAAATGTCTTCCAGAAAACAGAAGCAAAGGGAATACTTCCCTACTCGTTCTATGAGGCCAGCATAACACTAATAGACATTATATTATAAAAAGAAACCTACAGAACAGTATCTCTCATGAAAACAGATACAAAAATCCTCTACAAAATAGAGCAGAACCTCTGTAAGTTGACCACCCAAGGGACTGTAATGAACTAGTCAACATACGGAGGTGGTCAGCATGAAGAACTAGGCCTACTGTACTGATGCATACATGTGGTGCATGTCTGGCCTATGAAAATTAGGCCAACTTAAGGAGTAGTCAATGGAGAGAAGTGGTCAACCTTGGAGGTGCTACCTGTATTACCAAATTAAACCCAACAATGTATAAAAAGAATTGTATACTATGATTAAGTGGGATTTATCCCACTGATTCAACATTCAAAAATTAATTACTATTATCTAGCACATTGACAGGCTAAAAGAAAAAAAATCACATGATCATAAGAACAGCTGCAGAAAAAAGCATGGACAGAATTCCCACACTCCTTCATGAGAAACATTCTCAGAAAACCAGGAATAGAGTGGAACGTCCTCAACTTGATTTAAAAAATATCTACAGAGGTCCTACGGCTTACATTACAGTTAATCGTGAGAAACTAGATACTGTCCTACTAGGTCAGAACAAAGCAAGGATTTCCCCCTCTCACTTCTGCTATTCAGCATCTTACTGGAAGTCCTCGCTAATGCAGTGATACAAGAAAAGGAAATTAAAAGTATCCTGATTGAAAATGAAGAAATAAAACTATTTTTGCTCACAGAATACACGTCAACGTAGAAAGTCCTAAAGAATCAACAACAAAATTCCTGGAACTAATGAGTGATTATAGCAAGGTTGCAGGATACCAGGTTAATATACAATAGTGGACGGCTTTTTTTTTTTTTTTTGAGACAGAGTTGCACTATGTCACCCACGGTAGAGTGCTGTTGCGTCACCAGCTCACAGCAACCTCAAAATCTTAGGCTTTAGTGAGTCTCTTGCCTCAGCCTCCTGAATAGCTGGAACTACAGGCACCTGCCACAAGGCCTGGCTATGTTTTTTTGGTTGCAGCTGTCACTGTTGTTTAGCAGGCCCAGGCCGGGCTCGAACCTGCCAGCCTTGGTGTATGTGGCTGGTGCCCTACTCACTGAGCTACAGCCACCACGCCAGTTGATTGCTTTCTTATACATCAGTAATGAACAATTGAATTTAAAGTTAAAAACACAATGCCATTTATATTTCATTCTCAAAAGTGAAACATTTAGGTATAAATCTAACAAGATGTGTATGAGATCTGTATGAGGAAAACTACCAAAAAATGTAAAAAACTACAGAAAAATAATTTTCTGATGAAAAATATCAAAGAAGAATTAAATAAATGTATAGTCCATGTTCATGGATAAGAAGACAATATTTTTGTCAAGATGCCAGTTTTTTCCAACTTGATCTATACATACGGTATAATCATAATCAAAACCCTGGCAAGTTGTTTTTATATATCAATGAACTTATTTTAAAGTTTATATAGGAAGGCTAAAGATATACAACCCAGCAGCCAACATATTAAAGGAGAACAGCAAAGTCTGCGGTCTTTAGAGACCAGACAGATAAAAGGATAGTCTTTTCAACCATGGTGCTAGAACAATTGGACATCCAGACGTAAGAAGGTGAACCTAGTGGTTGATATTACACTTTTTGTAAAAATTAACTCAAAATTGATCACAGATCTAAATGTGAAATGCAAAACTTTAAAACTAAAACGTAGCACAGAAGAAAATCTAGATTTGGGGTTTGGTTTGATGATGATTTCTTAGCCATAACACCAAAAACATGATTCATGAAAGAAAAAAATGGGTAAGTTGGACTTAATTTAAAAAGTTACGCTCTGTGAAAGACACCTAAGAAAAGGGAAGCCACCATGGGATGGGCAGAACACATTTGTAGAATACATATCTGATAAAGAACTGGTTTTCAAAATATGTAAAGAACTCTTAAAATTCAACAATACAGAAACAACCCAATTTAAAAACGGGCAGAAGACCTGAACAGACACCTCACCAAAGAAGATACATGGATAGCAAATAAACATATGAAAAGATCCTCAACATCATAAGTCCTTACGGAATTGTAAATTAAAACAAGAGAGACACCACTCACCACCTATTAGAATGGCCAAAATCCAGAACCCTGACAACAGCAGATGTGGAGCAACAGGAACTCTCATGCATTGCTGGTAGGAATGCAAAACGGTGCAGCCACTTTGGAGAAGAGTTTGGTAGTTTCTTTAAAAAAAACTAAACATACTTTTACCATATATACATTGCAGCTATCATACTCCTTGATATTTACCCAAATAAGATGAAAACTTATGTCCACACACAAACTGTATGCAGATGTTTATATTCCCTTATTTATAATTGTGAAAACTTGAGGGCAACCAAGATGTCCTTAGGGCAAATGAATCAATAAACAATCTGTGGTACATCCAGACCAAAGAATAGTATTTAGCTAAATAGAAATGAGCTATGAAGCTATGAGAATTGCTAAGGGAAATAAGCTTGTCTGAAAAGGCTATAGTCTGTATGATTCCAACTATCTGACGTTCTGAAAAAGGAAGAACAATGAGACAGGAAAAAGCAGGGGTAAGGGGTTGCTTGAAGCTGTGAGGAGGGAAGAAAGGACAAGCAGAGCGCAGAGTATTTTAGGGCAGTGATACCACCATGTCGGATACACCTCATTACAAATTTGTCCAAACCCATAAAATGGACACCACCAAGAGCACAACACTCCGGTGTAAACTAGGAACTTTAGATAATAATAATAATACATCGATGTTGGTCCATCACTGTAGCAAATGTGCCACACTAAGGAAAGATGCTAACAGTAAGGAATCTAAGGGGGTGGGTGGAAAAGGTGCACAGGAGAAGTACACTTTGATTCCATTCTTTCTGTCAACATAAAACTGCTCTAAAAATGAGGTCCATTAATTTATTTTTAAGTATAAAAGGGAAAAAATGTATCTTTACTACACCAGGATAGAGAAGAATGTTTTAAAAAACAAATACAGAGGGCAGCGCCTGTGGCTCAGTGAGTGGGGCGCCGGCCCCATATACCGAGGGTGGCGGGTGCAAGCCCAGCACTGGCCAAACTGCAACAACAACAAATAAAATAAAATAAAATGTTAAAAAAAAAAAAAAACAAATACAGAGAAGCAAATGCCATAAAGAAAAAACTAACATAGTTGACATATAGTGAAATTCCAGAACCTCACTGTGACAAGAGACCCTGAATGACATCAGGAAACTGTGCTTTAGGGCCTGTAACATCTGTCCCTGGAGCTGTCCACTGACTGTCACACCCACCTGAGTACAGATCTCGTGGTGTACAAGGGTCCCCTGTCTGGGCTCTCAGGACCTCTGTGAAGGATGGGGTTACACTCCCCATGTCTCGGGCAGGGACCGCCACCAAATGCCCTGCTGAGACCACAGGGTCTTGGGTGTGAAGACACCGATTAAACTGGACACCCCTCCCCGCACAGGTCACGTGGAGATGCCCTCTGTGAGCTCAAAACTGGTCTTCTGGTGAGGTGGGCAGTGCATTCCGGTGGGGGAAGTTGGAGCAAGAGAAGAACAAATCACAGCCCTAAACCAAGCAGAGCCCGAGAATGGAGAGAGGGGCTGGGGCTTGGCAGCAGGGCCCGCCACAGGGCTCCCTCCTCCGGCCTCTCTGGGCCGGCCTGCCGCAGAGGCTGCAGTGGGGTGTTGGAGACAGCTCTCCCTACTCAGAGAACCGACTGTCACATTTTCTGGATCTTACAGCAGGTTGATGTCATGTTGATATTGGCCACGGGAGCCATCTTTATACCGCAGAAACGGGCAGGCACTACCAAGCCGGGCCTCTGTCTCCAGCTGGCAGCACTTAGCCGGGCTCCACTAGAGAGGAGACCACCCACGGTACACTGTGGCCAAACTGGTGCCCCGGTGAGGGTATGGGCAGGGCAGGGAGGGCCGGAGAACTCCGGGGAGCTGAGAAGGCCCTTGGGGGGCAGCCAGCCCAGGTGAGGGCCTTGAATATCATGGTGAGCAGGGGAAGGAAGGGGGGAGGGGTTGGGGTGGAAATGTGAGCGGAGGAAAAAGGGTGTGAGCAAGGGGAGGAAAGTGTGAACAGGAGGAGGGTATGAGCAGGAAGAGGAAGCGTGTGAACATCCGAAGGAGGAGGATTGGGGCGGGGGAGGAGGGTATGGGCCTCGGGAGAAGGCTGTAAGGTTGAGGATGTGAGGAGGAGGGTGCGAGCAGGCTCCGTCCTGGGGCTCCTATGATCCTGGCACCATCTGGCCCCTGCACAGGGAACAGGCTGCCCAGGCTCAGTGCATCTTTGGAATTCCTCTCCTGCCTACGTGGAAAGGCCGTCAGGCACGTCAGGGCTGACCCACTCCATGGGAAGAGTCCACGGTGCCTGGCCACGAGAGCTGAGCCAGAGTCAGCTGAGGTGGACTCACTAGCCTCGGGCTGCTAGACGTCTGTGGGGCACAGAGTGACAAAAGCAAGTGACATGTGTTCTTGTTGTTATAGGCCAACAGCTTTCATTTCTTTTTCTGCGAGCTACTGCTTATACGTAATATCAGGGATCCATATTTCAACTGGAGTTTGGGGTATATTTTATTGACTGGTAAGAACTCTTTATATATGGGGGAAACAAACCCTTGACTCCAAGCAGCCCAAATACTGTGAGGGTGTGCTCGGGCGGGATAGGGCAGCATGTTCTTGCTCTGTCCCCTCAACACAAATGTAGACACTTTGAGGACAGAGCCTGTCTCTTCTCCTCTTTGTCCCTGGAGTCCAGATGTCCAGAGGGCAAGTCTCTGGGACAGGGGCAGCTGCCATCCCAACTCCTGCCTAAGAAGTTCCGGAGAGGGCTGTGTCCCAGGATCAGCGAGATGCCCAGGGCACAGGGAGCCAGTATGCTGGACCGGAAGGCCCAGGTGGCTGGAGGAGGAGGGGTAGGGCCTTCACCATGGCGACTGACAGCGGTGCCCAGCACAGTGCCCTGGTCCTGGGTCCAGGTCCAGGCAGAGGCCTGGTCCTGCTCAGGGGATGCAGGTGACCACCGGCCCTAAGACTGGCCCCATGAGGCACAGATAAGGCACCTTCCCCAGCAGCAGACCTCGCGCACACAAAGGCACTCAAACCGACGAGAGACCAGGGGCCAAGCAGAACATCTGTCCCCTAGCATCTGTCCATGGTCTGACTGCCCTCCGCTGCCCACTGGGCCTGATGGGCCCAGGAGGGTCCAGCAAAGGCACCAAGGGAACTTGGCTTCAGGCAGCCAGCCTAGAGCGCTGCCTGGCACTGGCCACCTCACCCAGCAGGCTCCCACCACAGACAGAGATAGTCCAGCCTCCGTGCTAGGCACCATCCCAGAGGAGTGGGCAGGTGCCAGGCCAGGCCCGAGAGAGCAGGGGTTCTCCTCGGACTGGGAAGCCTGCACAAGGAGGAGCTCACGGCTGCCCCACTGGGGCCAGGCTCTGGGATCCAGGTCAGCCCACCCTCCTGGAGCTGAGGTCGTTTGTTCCTGGGCTGGCAAAAGGAGGGACACAGATAGCAGCGTGAAGGCCGCTGTGCTCTTGGGATGGCCCCGGAACCTGAGTGTCCAGCCAGCAGGGCAGCGGAGGAAGGCCAGCCCTTCCTGTGCACCTGTCTCTCCGCTGCATGCTGACGGCCTCCCCTGGAGCGGGGCGGAGCCCCACCTCCATCCTGCCCCCGTGTACATGGCATGGCCAGGGGCCTTGGAAGAAAAGGCAGAAGAAGGCAGAAGAGGGCTGTGTGTGAGGCTGTGCAGGCTGGACTCTGCCCTGTGGCAGCCTCAGTCTCCCCACCGATAAAAAGGACACGCTCAGCCTCACAGCACAGGCCATGCCACCACTGCATCAGTAGGGCTGGGATGGGCTCAAAAATGTGTGTCACCAGCCAATTAGGAAGAAACCACTCGAGCAGTCACTGGATTCTAAACCCCCACAGTAGTGGCCCCCGCAAGGCCACGGAGAGCAGCCTCACAGAGCCACCTTCAAAGGCAGCTCTTCAAAGCCCAGCCACTCCCCTCCTGGTAGAGGCGGCCAGTCGCTCGGCCCAGGGACAGAGATAACAGGGACTAGCACTGAATCGGATGATGGAGGGTCTGAAATCACTCTCGCGCAGAGCCACTGCCAAGGCTGTGTCGCCTCACAGAGGACAAACTGGAGGAAACTGGCCACTCTGGTGGCTGCACAGGGACACAGGGATGTTGGCTGAACCTCGGCACCTGCAGGCTCCCTGACCCGCCCAGACCATTGGTGAGGACCTCTCACCATTGCCGGCAGGTATGGGGACCACACGCCCAGGGGCTGCCTCAGAACTTAGGCTATGTTTTGTGTCCACTGGTGCTTTTTTTTCTGCCAAGTGTGTATCAATTAAAGCATTGCTGGTTTTGTTTTTGTTTTTCATCTCCTATCAATGAGATTTCATCCCTCTTCTGTTCTGGAGGAATCCAGACAGACTCTGGAGGCTTAGACATGGGCTTGGGATCAGCCTGGGGGCCCCTGCACAGCCAACAGATGAGCTCTGAGTGAGTCTCAGAGGAAAGAAGTAGGGTTTCCATAAAACCAATACATGCAAGCAGAAGGGTCCCCAGAAAGTCATTTGACACAACCCTTCTAGTTTACGGGTGGGGAGGCTAAAACCCAGAGAGTCACAGGCAGCGTTAGGCCACACAGCCCAGCAGCTACAATGTGCCCAGTGGAGGGGACCCTGTATCATGATCCTGTATACCAATGTTCATGACAGCTGAGAGGTAGGAGCACCCCTAATGTCCACCTACAGATGGCTGGATACACAAAACATGGTACAGGCACACCTCGGAACATCAGGCAGCTTTAAAAAGGAAAGAGATTCTGTTACCTGCTACCACATGGCTAGACCTTGAGGACACCAGGCTCAGTGAAACACTCCAGGCCCAAAAGGACAAATCCTGTGTGACTGCACTTTGGGAGAACTTAAAGCCATCACATTCATAGAGGCAGAAAGCAGAACGGTTCCAGGGGCCGGGGGCAGATGGGGAGTTAGTGCTTAATAGGGACAGTTCCAGTTTGGGAAAATGAAAAAAATCGGGAGCTGGATGGTGATGACCGTTGTAAATGTACTTAATGTCACTGAACTGGACACATAAAAAATGGTTACAATGGTAAATTTTATTATAGTGTCCTGGTAGGGTATGTGACCGTTTCTCCGAGAAATTATGGTGGCTCACGCCTGTAATCCTAGCACTCTGGGAGGCTGAGGCAGGTGGATAGCCAGAGCTTAGAAGTTTGAGACCAGCCTGAGCAAGAGTGAGACCCTGTCTCTAAAAAATAGCCAGGAGTTGTGGCGAGTGCCTATAGTCCAGCTACTTAGGAGGTTGAGGTAAGAGGATCACTTGAGCCTAAGAGTTTGAGGTTGCTGTGAGCTACTGAGGGCAATAAAGTGAGACTCTGTCTCAAAGAAAAAGAAAAAAGAAATAATGAAAGAAAATGGTACTTGTAACAACACTGCCTTTGAAATCTGGTTTTTAAAAAGAGCTCCTTTAGTGCCAAGTGGCAAATCAAACCTTAACCTTTGATAACAAACAAGAAAAATTTCAGAGGAAAAAATAATCCATAACAATTCCAGGCAGGAAACCATGACGTGAAAGCGAAGGGCAGCTGCACGGGGTGCCAGGTAGGGCTGTTCTGGGCCGCCTGCCCATGACCCTGAAGCCCCCCTCAGGCTCTTTCCAGCCACCAGCACCCTCAGGGCCGGCCCTCCCTGAAAGCACCACAGCCTGGCTGGGTCTAAGCTGCACCATCCCCCACACAGACCCCTGCCTCCCCAGCGCCAGGCACCCCCACCCTTAGGCAGCAGCGGGATACCAGGGCCTGGGTCTCTGCCCCACTGGCAGATGGGACAAGGGGAGGGGCCGTGCCAGTGGCTCTGCCGGACCCCTTCTGTGAACAGGGAAGGGTGGCCCCATAGTGGTTCTCTGCACTGCAGACTGACTCTCCTGCTACAGCTCTAACAGGTGACCTTCACCCTGCCCAAGGTCACATGGCGGGATGCAAATAGGCACCGACCCAGCTTCACCATAGAGTCACACTGCAGGAGACCGCCCCTCACACCTCACTGTGCCCCCTCTGTCCAGAGGGGGAAATTGAGTCCTCACCCATGTCTGCTCCCGGCTGGCTGTTGCCAACAAACCCAGGGAACCTGCAGAAGGCTTGGCCAGCTCTGGACCCTTCTCCCAAGGGGCACAGGAAGAGCCCCACATGCTCCCTGTGACTGTGACACCATCCAAACGACACAGAACTCACAGGTGAGGCCATGCTCTGGTCCCCCCTCCGAAAATCCCATCCACAGGGCAGAAAAGCAGAGGTGACTGGAATCTAGAAGGACAGCTCTTTCCTCAGCCACAGGAGCAGGAAATAACCCAACTGAGCTTCAGTGGGGAGCAGAGACCCGGAAGGGCCCGTGATGCTCCTCGGAGGCCCAGAATGGACTTCAGAGCTTGGGACAGGACGCCAAGGGCCTGGGAAGGCAAGAGAAGGAGGGTGCCCAAATGGGGGACATCAAGACACACCCGTGGGTCCCCTGAGTGAGGGAGCAACACCCTGTGCTGGAGGGGTGCCTTAAAGTGGGGTGAGGCCTGAGGCCCTAGTGACAATGCCCAGAGGAGCCGGAGACCAGGGAGCAGAAGAGGAAGGAAGGAAAAGTGTAAACCTGCAGTGGGAAAAATGGAGAGGAAAAGATGGGGGCAGAGAGAGACAGGGACAGAGCGGGAGAGACACAAACGCCCCTCTCGCAGACAGGTCGTCCCGGGCAGCTGGTCAAGAGGAGAGTCTGCGACTGCTAATGAGAAAATAAAAATGCAAAGATAAAATGAACCTGGTCTCAGGTCTGCAAAGGAACTGTGAAAAGCACCCACATCTTTGATTTTTGTCAGGGCTTTCAGACTGGACGGGATGCTCTCCATCAGTCCCTGGGGGTCGGTATGAAAAAAGGTCAAGGACAGGCCCCAGGTTA
This sequence comes from Perodicticus potto, assembly GCA_963574655.1. NCBI lineage: Eukaryota > Metazoa > Chordata > Mammalia > Primates > Lorisidae > Perodicticus > Perodicticus potto. The sequence continues at coordinate 11,292 of CAUYRH010115218.1, read as the reverse complement.
GGGGTGGCCCCGGCCTCGCATGGCCAGGGGTCCTCACCTCTGCAGGAGGCAGTGAATAGACTGGGTCACGTCAATTTTGGCAAAGAAAGCGTTGTGCTTCGGGGGGCTGCACGTCCTGCAGCGGCCTTGCAAGCACCCCTTTCTCCCTCAACTCTGGCTCTTGGGGTCCCAGCAGCCTGCCCAGTCTTCCTCTCCTCTGTCCCTGCCACCTACTGGGGCCCTGAGCCATAGGCCAGTGCTCCCACACTCTGTCCTGTCCCCCTGATCCGTCAGGGCAGCCACATCTGCACCCCGGAAGCCCCACACTGCAGTGGAGATCGCGCTGCTGCTACACGAACCCCCGCCCAGACTTGAGGGGCCCAGACCTTGTCTGAGGAAGGAAAGGGGGCACAGATGGAGGGGAGCCCTGAGGCCCACCTCATACTGGGGTAACAGGGCGGCCACAGCCCTATCCCCGCTGCAAAGGCCAGGCCTAGAGTCTCAGATGGGACAGTCCCAAAGGCCACTCAGGAAAGGAGCAAAATGGAGCCCCAGAGGGTGGGGCAAGGGCAGAGGGCAAGGGTATGGGGGCAGAGCTTGGAAGCCAAGGCATCACTGGGTCCCTAGTCCCAGTGGAACACTCAGAAACGCAATCCCAAAAGTGAAGTGATGCAAATAGCATCCTTCCCCATGTCGGTCTCCAGAAGGGCCGGGGGTGGGGTGGGGTCACCCAGTGTGGCACGGGTCCTCTAGCCTCCAGGTAAGAGCCGCCCCCAGGCCCTGCTTGTGAGGGGCTCATGGCTCCCTGGACCTTCTCAGGTCAACGGATGCCTGACTGTCCCTGCACCTTAGGCCTGAGCTCGGTCTCAGCTCACATCAGGCAAAGGCCCAGAGGACTGGCTAAGTTTAGAGACACTGTCACCAGACATAAGTCAGATGTTCTAGTGACAGGCTGCTTCTCACTGTCGTTTGTGAAGACACTTCCCAGCAGCGGCTGGTTTAAAGGAGGTGGCCAGGCCAGAGCCTCACCTCTGCCTGGGTCCTGAAGACTGGAGGAGGCCGCCCCGCTGAGCCGGACACTGCAGTCACTTTAATTTCTAAGCCCACTGCTCAGCAGTTTGAACACTGAGGTCCGGATGTGAGAGGTTTTTTTTTTTCTTCTAAGTAGGTTTTACTTATTTAACATCTTTATTAAGACATAATCCATATACTAAACAATTCGTCCATTCAGAGTGTATAATTCAGTAGTTTTTTTTTTTTTTTTGGTTTTCTTTAAGACAGAGCCTCAAGCTATTGCCCTGGGTAAGTGCTGTGGCGTCACAGCTCACAGCCACCTCCAACTCTTGGGCTTAAGCGATTCTCTCGCCTCAGCCTCCCAAGCAGCTGGGACCACAGGCGCCCGCCACAACACCCGGCCATTTTTTGGTTGTAGTTGTCATTGTTCTTTGGCAGGCCCAGGCCGGACTCGAACCCGCCAGCTCTGGTGTATGTGGCTGGCGCCTTAGCCGCTTGAGCTATAGGCACCACCGTATAATTCAGTAGTTTTAAATATATTCACAGAGTTGTACATCCATTACCACGATCTCAGTTTACAGCATTTCCAGCACTTCCAAAACAAACTTCCACCCCTGAGCACTCATTTCCCATCCTCAGCTTCAGTTTCTGCCCCTCAGATTTGCCTTTTCTGGACATTTCATAAAAATGGAATCACACAACATATGACCTTCTGTGACTGGCTTCTTTGACTGAGCATGATGTTTCATTCCTGTTTCGTTTCTTTTTATGCCTGAGTAATATCCATTGTATGGATGTGATGCATTGTCTCTGCCCATTCATCAGCTGATGGACATTTGGGTTGTTTCTACTTTTTGGCTAGTAAGGATAGTGCTTCTATCCCATATACGTTCCTACTACGTGGACCTATATTTTCATATTTCTTGGCTATATACTTAGGAATGGAACATTTTGAGGAACTGCCTAAGTATTTTCCATAGTGGCTATGCCATTTGACGTTCTCACTAGCAACGAATAAGGGTTCCAACTTCAAGTTCTTATCGACACTAGTTAGTCTCTGCCTTTTGGATAATAGCCATCCTAGCAGGAATGAAGTGGTATCTCACTGTGGTTCTGATTTACATTTCTATAGTGACTAATGATGCCAAGTGGCTTTTCATGTGCTGTTGGCCACACATTGATATATCTCCTTTGGAGAAATATCTATTCAAGTCTTTACTCATTTTTTAATTGTATCATTTCTTTATGCCGTTAGGTAGTAAGACTTCTAAAACTATTCTGAATACAAATCCCTTATCAGTTATACAGGGTGGCCATAAAGAAAACTGCACACGAACTCTTTGGCCCCCCTTATGATTCGTAAATATTTTTCCCAGTCTGTGGGCTATTCTATTTTGCTTTCTTTATGGCATACTTTGAAGCACAAAAGTTTTTAATGTTGATGAAGTCTAACATTAAAACTATTTTTCTTTTGTTGCTTATGCTTTTGGTGTCATATCTGAAAAACCATTGCCTAATTCAAAGTCACAAAGATTTACTCCCATATTTTCTTCTAAGAGTTTTATGTTTTTAGCTTTGACACTTAGGTGTATGAGTCATTTACATATTAATAATTTTGCATATGGTGTCAAATAGGGTTCCAACTTCATTCTTTTGCATGTGGAAACCCAATTGTCCATTTGTTAAATGGACCTTTATTCTTTCCCCATTGAATTGTCTTGGCAACCTTGTCAAAATTCAACTGACTTTAGATGTATGGATTTATTCTAAACTCTCAATCCTATTCCACTGATTTATGGGCTTATCCTTCTGCCAAAAGTCTTGATTACTGAAGCTGTATAGTTTTTGTTTGTTTGTTTGTTTGTTTGAGACACAGTCTCAATCTGTTGCCCAGGCTAGAGTGCTATGGCCTCAGCCTAGCTCAAAGCAACCTCAAACTCCTGGGTTTAAGTGATCCTCCTGCCTCAGCCTCCCAAGTAGCTAGGACCACAGGCACGCACCATAATATCTATAATATACATTCTATACTATAGAATTTTTTTCTATTTTTGGGAGAGACTCGCTCTATTTTTCGGTGTCTCACTCTTGCTCATGCTCGTCTCAAACTCCTGAGCTAAAGCAATCCTCCTGGCTCAGCCTCCCGGAGTGCTAGGATTACAGGCATGAGCCACTGCACGCCTATAATCCTAGCATGTAGTTCTGAAATCAGGAGATGTGAGTCCCACAACTTTGCTCTTCTTTTCCAAGATTATTTTGGCTATTCTAGGTCCCTGGTATTTCCATTTGAATTTTAGCACAAGTTTGTCAATTTTTGCAAAAAATACAGTTGGAATTTTTGTAGGTATTACATTGAGCCTGTAGGTCAATTTGAAGTATACTGCCAACTAAACAATACAGGGGAACCTCTGTAAGTTGATCACTCAAAGGATTGTAACAAACTGGTCAATATACAGAGGTAGTCAACATAAGGAACTAGGCCTATTATACTGAGACATACATATGGTGCATGTCCAATCTATGAAAATCGGGTCAACTTAAGGAGGTGGTCAGCTGTACAGCTTCTACTGTATTAAGTCTTCTAGTTCCATGAACATGGGATATCTTTTCATTAATTCAAGTCTTCTTTAATTTCTCTCAATAGTTATATGTAGTTTTCATTGTACAAGTCTTACACTTCTTTTATTAGATTTATTATTAAGTGTTTTATTCTTTATATACTATTGTAAATGGAATTCTCCCCCTTATTTTGTTTGGATATTGAACATTGCTGGTATAATGAAATACAATAGATTATTGTATACTGATCTTATATCCTGCAACTTTGCTATATACATTTTGTAGTTCTGTTTAGTGGGTTTCTTAGGACTTTCTACATACAAGAGTTATGTCCATTTCTGTCTGCAGAAAGAGATAGTTATACCTATTCCTTTTCAATCTAGGTGCCTTTTATTTCTTCTTCTTGCCTAATTGCCCTGGCTGGAACCTCCTGTGCCATGCTGAACAGAAATGGAAAGAGTAGACATCCTTGTCTTGTTTCTGATCTTAGGAAGAAAACTTTCAGTCTTTCACCATTAAATGTGATATTAGCTGTGAGTTTTTCATAAATGTCTTTCATCAAGTTGAGGACATTTCTTCTCCTAGTCTGTGGAGTGTTTTTATTATGAAAAAGTATTTGGCTTCTGTCAAATGCTTTTTCCGCATGTATTGAGATGATTATATAGCTTCTTTGTTTATTCTATTACATGATTGATTCTTGTATGTTAAACTAACCTTTAATCCTTAGAATAAATCCTACTTGCTTGTAATGTATAATCCTTTTTATATGCTGCTAGATTGGTTTTGCTATTATTTTGTTGAGGATATTACATATATATTCAAAACGGATACTAGTATGTAGTATCTTATATAGATTTCTTGGATTTTGGTATCAGGGTATTACTGGATTCACAGGATGAATTACGAAGAATTTCCTCCTCTTCTATTTTTGGGAGAGTTTGTGAAGAATCGTTATTAATTCTCCTTTAAATGTTTGGTAGATTTACCAGTTACATTATCTGGGCCTGGGCTTTTTCTTTGCAGGAAGTTTTTAAATTACTAATTCATCTCTACTTGCCATATATAGTAGGTCTAGTTAGATTTTCTATTTCTTCTTGAGTCAATTTCAGTATTTTGTGTCTTTCTAAATGTCCATTTCATCCAAGTTATCTAACTTGGGGATGCATAATTATTCATAGTATTTCCTTATTTATTTCTGTAAGGTTGGTAGTAATGTCCCCTCTGTTATTCTTGATTTTGGCAATTAGAATCTTCTCTTTTTTCTTGGTCTGACCACCCCTCTTATAACTGCAACCTTCCTCCTAACTGGCACTCCTGAGTCTTTTTTTTCTTTTGAGATGGAGTCTCACTATGTCGCCTTCGGTACAGTGCTGTGGTGTCACAGCTCACAGCAACCTCAAACTCTTGGGCTTAAGCGATTCTCTTGCCTCAGCCTCCCAAATAGCTGGAACTACAGGCACCCACCACAACGTGCAGCTATTTTTTGCTGTTGTTATTGCAGTTGTCATTGTTGTTTAGCTGGCCCAGGACGGATTCGAACCCTCCAGCCTGAGTGTATGTGGCTGGAGCCCTACCCACTGAACTACAGGTGCCACCTCTTGAGTCTTCTTAATTACCCCTAGGAGTATTAATCACCTCTACCCTGTTATGTCATATTGTTTAGTTTTTATGATTATTGTGTGCCTCTCCCCACCTCTCCCCAAAGCCTGAGGGAGAACGGGCATCCTTGACTGCTTTGTTCACTACTGTTCCCCAAGCACCCAAAAAATACCTGTCAATTGGTAAAAGTGCCATCTGACTTGTTGAATAAATGCATAAGTCTTCAGGAGGGCAAAAGAAATTAGGAACACACTAATACCATTAAGACTGTAAAAACTATTATGCTCAAAAGAAGCCAGAAAAATGGGCCAGTCACAGTGGTTAAGGCCTGTAATCCTAGTACTCTGGGAGGCTGAGGCAGGAGAATCACTTGAGCTCAGGAGTTCAAGACCAGCGTAAGCAAGAGCAAGATGCCCACTCTACTAAAAATAGAAAAATCAGCCAGGCGTGGTGGCAGGCACCTATAGTCCCAGCTAGTGGAGAGGCTGAGGCAGGAGGAATACTTGAACCCAGGCCTTTAAGGTTGCTGTGAGCTAGACTGAGGCCATGGCACACTCGCCCAGGCAAGAAAGTAAGACTCTGTCTCAAAAAACAAAAACAAGCAAACAAACAAACAAACAAAACACAAACAGAAAAATGAAAAAAGAACAGGGTGACCTTGAGGCTCTGGCCCTGCATTATACAATACAGTGGACGCTGCCACCATCTAGCCATGAGAATCTGGAACGTGCCTGGTCCAAACTCAGATACACCTGAAGTGTAAAATAGACAATAGCTTTCAAGGATATACCAGATAAGGAATGCAAGATAGCTTAATAATCTGTATAATGATCACATGTTGAAATATTATTTTGGATACAGAGTTAAATAAATATATCATTAAAGTTCCTGCCACTATTTTTTTACTTTTTAAGTATTAGAAAATTCTAAATCACATACGTGGTGCGTCTTTGTGACATTTTACTTCTTCTGGAGAATGCAATGTAGACAACATGGACAGTAGGGTGGGGGGTTGTGGGGAATAGCGTCTGAAAACAAAGGTAAATTCTAAATGCACCATAAGGTGGTTAGATGAGGCTCTGAAAGAACCAAGAGATGTGAGCAGGAGTGTGGGCTTAGGCAGTGTCTGGCCTCAGGCACAGAGTCCGCTGCAGGGGTCTACAGTTGCCCGCTGGAGCCCCCTGGGAGCTTTTCAAACATACTGACACCTCATCCCCTATACTATCTGATTAGCTGGGGTGTGGCTGAACTCCCCAGGGGCCCTCCAGTGCACAGCTGGGCCTGAGAACCACCATCCTGATCTTCTTCAGGAGGTCCCGCTTCTAACTAGATCTATGCTGTTTGCCCGGACAGCCCCTAACAGATGGCCTGAGCATCCCAGGCTGCACCACAAGAATGGAAATAATGTGAAGAACTTTATTAAGAAGTGGGCTGAGGGCTGCGAACCTCTCAGAGTCAAGCTCCAAGGCAGCTACATAAGTGCTGACGGCCCTGAGGCTACATCTCACCAGGGGATAAGACTGGCAGCCCAGCTGGGCTGGGCGGGCATCATTAGACCTTGAGGACACACCTGCAGGGCCACCCAACACCTCCAGCAAGACTCTCATCTTTTATGCTGCAAGGACTGAGTGAGTCAGACTGTCACTGAGCCACTGCTGAGCTCCTACTGTGTGCCGGGCATTGTTCTCAACACTTGAATGCAGCACGGGGGGGGGGGGGGGGGTGTGGGGGGATGTGGGGGGGTGGAGAGGCAGGGGCTGCTCCTCAGGTCCTTGCTGGAAATGGACACTCGGAGGGACGTGCCTGACACCTGGAGAGCACCTTCCACAGCTCCTTGCCTCCAGGCTTCACTTGCTGTTCACAAAGTGGGGAAACAAGGACCATGGTTCTCACATTACACCCCTGTGGTTTTACGCTTCCTTCTATGAAATTTTCTTAAATCTTTGCCTGGCTATTGCCAATCTGTTCTACAATTCAACAAGCGCTTGTATCTGGCTTAACAAAAGAATCATAACTTCAGTTATTTTAAGATTGTTATGTCAATACAGAAAGAACTATGTCCACCAGGAGCTAAGCCCCAAACAAGTGACCCTCTAACCCAGGAGATAGGAGCCAGTCAAAATTTGGCAGCTAGTGACACCAACTCTTAACAGAAAAGGATGTTTTTATTTTAAATAAATTCAGATTTTTATATGAATAAAATATATATTTCTGTGTAATCTGCCAATATGATAATTTTTTAAAAACCAAGTAGATACATAATGCATTTTTATGTCTTTACACTAACAAATGTGAGTTGCAGCTGTAAAAGATGCTTTAAAATAGTCAAATCAGATTCCATTTTTGTGGGGGAAGAGAGAGGGAGTTAAATTTTTTTTTAAATGTATTTTAAATCTCCAGAAAGTTCACTTGACTAGCCAAAAAAAAAAAAACTCCAGAAAGACTATATCTCTTGCCTGGACCAGGGAGGTGGCATCAGAGAACAGAGGGTCATGAGAGCCATTTTTCCAGGGTCACAGACACTGCACATTTCCCCCACTTGGTCTTTTCCATTAAACTACTTATTGAATTCTGGGGTGGCTCAACATGGACTCTGGCCAATGGAGCTAAAATGAGGTAACCATCCCTATTAGAATTTTTTAAGTAGAAGAAAGAAAACCCAGACATTACATCTCTCTCTCCTCTGTTCTTGGTGATTCCCAGAAAGAACAAAAAAAAGAAATAAAGATAAAAATATGTCCTTCAGTTCTTTCAAGTGATACCTGAAAGGGTCCTCCTTAGCCCTGAGGGCCTTGACCTTGGCAGAAGTCTGCCTGTACCCACTCCCATGGGTCTAGCCCCTGCAGCCGGCCATGCTGCAGACACAGCTTTCTTTCACAGGACTTCCCAGGCCCTGATTTCAAATATAGGGTCCTATCATCCCATCATGCTTGTCAGAGGATGGTTCCTAATTTTTGGTTTAAAAGATATGACCAACATGTATGTACACATCTCTCTGCTAAGAACTGGCAGACACTCAGCCGTTAAAAAAGACTTCCTGACATGTGGGGTAGTCATAGAAGTGTTGGGCAAACAAATTGCAGAATCACATACATGGTGATTCCATCTGTATTTTGAAATCATAGATATCTGATACATACGTAGATGTGCATGTATGTACACACACATATCCTCACACTGACATTGAAATAAAGAGTCCAGGGACTTCTGGGGAGTGAGGGAACTTGAGTATAAACAAGTCACATTTCACTATGTATACCTCTGTACTACTGGGGAGGGGGGGTGTTCATTTTGTTTTGTTTACAAGACCATATTGCGCTGGTATTTTGTTTAATAAAAATTTCGAGTCTTGCTCATCTCAAATGGGGTCAGTGTTAGTTGTCTTTGACAACAAATGGAAATGACATTCTGGCAAAAGGGAACTGAGGGGTAGTTGAGGGATGGTGCCTTTGGTTTAGAAAGGCAAGGCAAGCAGCCAGCCAAGGACAGGTGCCTAAAATCCTCAGGTCAGAGTAGACCATAAGCTGGCCATGAGTCAGCTGGTGGAGTAATAGCATTTTTAAAACACAGAATAGAGTAAGGTCATGAGCTTCTGAAAAGAGCAGAACATGGATTTAAACCCTGACCCTGTGTGACCTTTACTAGGGGATGGGGCTTCTCCGTGCCTCAGTTACCTCTTCTATAAACTTGCAATACTCAAAGTACCTATTTCACAGATTGAGCATGTTAATATAATAAGCACCATTTAAGTGCTAGCAACTGTTACCAGAAAAGAAAGAGTCTGGGTAGCAAGCATGCAGATATATTCTTAGCTCTCAGCAAAGTAGGTTATGGTATAAAAATACCATTAAATAGTAACTAAACTAGCATCACCTTAATGCACATCTTGCCAGCAACCTCAGCATGTGCGACTTCTTTTTAAACTACCCTACATTAAGGAATCAAGACCAGGAGGACTCAAGCTGGCCTCCTTGGAGCTGGGCCAGCAGCAGACGCCCACTTGGTCCACCCCTTCCCCAGAGGGGTAGAAGCACCCATCTTGGGCCAGGCACTGAGGACATAGCTGTGGACAGGGGATCGGACCCCTGCCTCTGTGAGGATAAGTTGTCCCCGAGTGTTGCACGGGGCAGAGTTCGAGGGAACTGGAACAACAGAAGTGCTGGCGAAGAGAGGAGAGGAACCAGAGCTGGGCTCCCAGACAGCCTGCTGAGCAGCCAGGGTGTGAGTGGTGGGGTCAGGGAAGAGGCCTGGCTCTGCCAAGGCCCTAAGGCAGGAAGTGCCTGGTGTGCTCCAGGGAGGGAGAAAGCAAATATAATGATAGCTCCTCCACCAATTCCTCTCTTCCCTGGCAACCAGCTTCAGAGCTTAGAGATTCAAAAATTGATTTGCTCTGAATTTCCTAAGTTTATCTATTAACTACCTAGCAGGCCATTTGCTGGTTCAGAGTATGCTTCCAGCAGAAAGCACCCACCAGCTGGCAGCAATGCCCCCACCAGAGGCTAGGTCACAGATGCCCCTACTCTGTGCCCCGTGGGGTACCACTGGATGGAGTCAAGGAAATCAAGGGGACCATGTTCTGAGACCATCTAAGGTTCTGGGCAAGCTGGGCGGGGAAGGAGACACCCTGGACTGGAGTTCAGGGGCTCCCTTGCTGCCTGGGCTCAGGTAAGTTGCAGGACCTTCCCTGAATGCGGTTCTTTGTCTGTGAATCAAGGTAGAGAAAGGAGCCTTCCTGGACAACTTGAGTCAAACAAAATGAAACATTTTAAGTAACGTACACCTTAGATGTTCTTACAGTGTAGACCACAGGCCCCGTGCCATCTCCCCTAGAAAAGGAGGGGTCCATAAACCCCTGAAATTATATCCCAAACCTCATGGGAGCTACTTTCTTCCAGGGAGACAGATCATCCATATTTTAAAGGAGACGACGACTCCCCAAAACTAGAAGATTCACACACCTCAATAGAAAATGTGAGACGGCTTCCCCAGGACAAACTGTCAACAATTACAACCTGCCAATGCCAAGGGACAGCAGCACCAGGGTGGAGGGCCCATCCCTGCTGGTTGCAGTGGACATGGCTGGAAGTGTGGCAGTATCCACTGAGACAAGGCACGCAGACCCTCACGGGCAGCCCCACTGCCAGGGATGCAGCCCAGAGAAACCCTCACACCTCGCGGGCGGACAGGCACAGGGTGAGGGGCAGTGCGTACTGGGAGAGACCAGGCACTGGAGACAACCTAGATTTGCAGCAGGTAGACGTGGTGTTCATACTACGGAACGCATGCAGCAGCCCACGATCAAGTACATCAACGAGACTATGTTCAGAGAGAAATACAAGTGCCAGGTTTTCTACATAAATTTAAAAGAAAACACAAAAGAATCCTATATATTAGTTATGGATACTTATCTGTGTGTGTAAATGTGCCAAAAAGAGTCCGGGAGTAAAAATATAAATGCGGTAGTTGGAGGAAAATGGGTTATTTAATATTTATTTGTAATGCTTTGCTTCTTATAACTTAAAAGAAAGGATTTAAAGTCAAAACAACAAGAGAATAACAGTTGTCATTTCTGAGTAGACACTGGTATTCATGTTATTACTCCTGGTATTTTCTTGGATCCTTAAAATCTGTCCAGCGCCTGTGGCTCAACGGGCTAAGGCGCCAGCCACGTACACCTGAGCTGGCGGGTTTGAATCCAGCCCGGGCCCGCCAAACAACAATGACGGCTGCAACCAAAGAAATGGCCAGGCGTTGTGGCGGTCGCCTGTAGTCCCAGCTACTTGGGAGGCGGAGGCAGGAGACTTGCTTGAACCCAGGACTTGGAGGTTGCTGTGAGCTGTGATGCCATAGCACTCTATCCAGGGTGACAGCTTGAGGCTCTGTCTCAAAAAAAAAAAATTCTGTCCAGTATAAAATAAAAACTACACAGCTGGCTAGTCCATGCCAGGCTGAGGGCTTTCCTGCTGTGCTCTGTACCTGCTCCAAGTCCCCCAGGCTCGAGGCGGCTCTGCATCCCAGGACACTGGCCACCAGGCTAGTGTCCCTGAGCCCTGCCAGGCTGGCCAAGGAAAGGCGCAATCCACGGAGCTGGGTGGGGCAGGGCCCAGAAAGTGGCCCCTCTTGGCCAGCTGACCCCAATGCCCA
>CAUYRH010115215.1:0-58136 GCA_963574655.1 Perodicticus potto | reverse complement strand
TAGCCTACACTTGAAAGATATAAATTTGCCTCATAATAGGGATGTATACATTGGATACTTTTTCTTCCATTCTAGAGACACTTTGCTAAGGAGAACCTGATCCAGCTCCACCCGGCTGGCGACCTGTAGAAGATTGAAATTGAACCCTCACCTTTCACCACTAACGAAAATAGACTCACAATGGATTAAAGATTTAAACTTAAGACATGAAATTTTAAGCCTTTTTAATTCTGTGAAGGCAAAAAGTCGAAACCGAATAAACTCATGTGTATGTAAAAAATAAAAAATAAAGAAAATACACTGGCGGTTTTACTACCAAAGATACCGTTTTGTTTTTTTTTTTTAATTCTATGGTGGTTTTATGAGTCCATTTTATTATTATGCTTTATAATTTTTACAGATAGTATGTAACGGACGTCACTGGTGATTTGATCACCTCTCTGCAGCTCCCATTCACTCTGTCTGTATAATTCTTCTTAGGCCTTAGTGTCCTAGCAGTTATAACTTAACTTAAATTATAACTTAACTATAACTGCCTTTGATGATTGCCATTAGCCTGATAGAATCGCTTTAGCTACATGCACAGAGAACCAGAAGGACCTGAGAGTTTTTGTCCCCCAGGGGTGGCCCTTAACTAATATAGAAAAATCAGTGGACAGGAAAACTCATTCTACTGGGCATTTCCACTCTATCTCCTTTACTAATGCTCTAGCACATTCCTGACCTCCAATATTGGAATAGATTAGGGCTTAGTCTTTGGTATTCTTCCCTTGGATAACTACAGAAAATCTTCCAATCAACAAATAGACTCTGTTCTATTATCAAGATTCTCAAAATTATATCTTTTGCTTAAGACTCTTCTCACCCATCTGACTATGTAATTGACACCTGCTTTTGCATGTTTCATAGACCCTCCAAATTCAACATATCTCACACTAAGAGCTTAGCATTCCTCCTAAACGGACTCTCTTACAATGTTCCCATTTCAGTATATTCTCCAAGTTCCTTGGGCCCAACCAGAAAAAAAAAAAAAGTTGGCAACTTCATCTGGGCAGGAAAAAGTTAACTCATTAGACCTGGGTTGTTCAAATCCCGAATATTAAAAAAAAATAACAATTAAAAAAAAATGTTTGTCTTCAGGATTCGCCATTCCTCTTGGAAGATGAGCTCTGAGCTCTTGTAATATTCTACATGATAATATTGGTAAGTGCCTGAGGATTTGGGCCATGCTTCACTAACTTGACTGGAAAAGTCTGTCCCAGCAATGTGATTTATGGTCAGCACCTACTTTTGCTCTGAAGAGTTAACTTCAGCGCGATGGGTGCATCCCATAGATTGGGTGACTTCCAATAAAAACACTGACAGTTGTGAGGCTCAGGCAAGCACCCCTTGTTGTCAGCACTTCACATCTGTGGTTGGGAGAATGAAGCACATCCCTGTGCACCAGCTCTAGGAATGAACACTCCGAAACTTGTGCGTGAGTTTTTTGCTATATGTGCCTTTTCCCTTGCTCATTTTGGCCTGGGCCTTTTCTGCTGTAACAAATGGGATCCACGAATATAACAGATCCCGAGTCCTATGAATCCTAGTGAACCATCAAGTCTGAGGGTGGTCTGGGGGATTCCAAAAAACATCTTTATTTAAGATATATTCAAACAGAGCACTTAACACCAACTGCTTTGCTACTAAATATGTCCATCTCACCATTATCTCTCCCCAGTCACTGAAATAGCCTCCGGCAGGGGTCTCTGCTTATATAACTGCCTCTGTTTCATTCTCAAATAATAACCACTGTGATACTCTTAAAACACAAACCAGATACTTACACTCCCAGATTTGGAATTAGCCCGTATCAGATTAAGTTTCCCGAGAAGAATGACTATGAAATCTGGATAAAATATTAATGAAATAACTTTAAGTCATGAAAGAGTTACAGAACAGTGAGAATTGATGGGCCATGATCTTAAAGATAAATGAAATATAAAAATGACCTTGGCATTTGGCACAGCTTTTCCTCTCGAGGTATCTGCTGACTCAGAAATGAGAAACTGAAAATCTAAACAGATAAGCTGAATTGTGGAGAAGAGAAATAGAAAAATAAAGTGAATGGAATAGAAATCGGAGGCCAAGAGGCTAAGAAGCCAAGCCATGTTCTAAGCTCCTTCATGAGTTTGGTGTGCTTGAAAAGATAAATAAATAAATAAAATTCAGTACCAAAGACATTAAACAAAGAAAAAGCAAAAGGTAAGATGGCATATATTTTGACTCAAATATATATGCATTACTTTCAATATAAACAGTTCCTTAAGTACTAATTAAAAAGATAGATGTTTAATACATGAATTAAACAATAGTATTGATCTAAATAAGAAAGAAACTACCTATAAGTTACTTATAAGAGAAAAAACTTAAAAATAATATGGGGACGGATCCCAAGTAAAGGGATAAATGTAAATAATATGGAAAAGTAAAGGTTGACATCACAGCACTAGTATCAGAACAAATGGACATTTGACAAGATATATTGCTGGATATAAGAGGTTACTGCAGATGACAAAAGAGTTGCTCCAGTAAAATATACCAATTCTAAATTTCTGCACATAGCTTCAAAATGCATTTCTATGTATAGCCTAAAATATACATAAATATTATTACAGACTGATTTGTTTCCTCCCAAAATTCATATAGTAAAGTCCTACCTCCCCCAGTATGAATGTGTTTGGAAAAGGTCTTTTTTAAAACACATGAAAAACTGCTCATTACCCTTAATCATCAGAGACATGCAAATGAAAACCACTCTGAGATGTCATGTAACTCCAGTGAGATTAGCCCACATCACAAAGTTCCGTATCTGCAGATGCTGGTGTGGGTGTGGAGAAAAGGGAACACTGCTACACTGCCGGTGGGATTGCAAACTAATACAACCTCTCGGAAAGAAAGTACAGAGAATTGTCAAAGAACTAAAAGTCAACTTTCCATTTGATCCCACAATCTCATTACTAGGTATCTACTCTAAAGAAAAAAAATCCTTTTACCACAAGGACATTTGCACTAGAACATTTCTTGCACTTTAATTCAAGTGTGGTAAATGTATACCATGGAGTACTATTCAGCCATAAGAAAACATCTTTTTCATTTATCTGAATGGAGTTGAAACACATTTCTCTTAGTAAAGCAACTCAAGAATGGAGAAAAAGGTATCCAATGAATTCAATACTAATCTGAAACCAATATATAAACAATTACCCACCCACACAAAAGAAAAGAATACAAGTATAGTCTAGCAGAGGGGAAAAGGGGAAGTAAGGGGGGGAGGAGAAAGGGTGATTGACGGCATCTCAGCTAATGTGCACAGCGTGAGGGTGTTCAACATGACCCCTGGGTGAAGGACTCAGCTACAACTTGAACTTTACCTTAGAATTGAAAACAATGTAACCTAAACATTTGTGCCCTCATATTAATCTGAAATTTTTAAAAAGGCAATTTAAAAATAATAAAGCGATATGGGTTGACTCTAATTCAATATGACTGGTGTTATTATAAGTACAAAAAGAAAAGACACAGAGAAAGAGCCATATGAAGACATAAGCAGTCTGCAAGTGAAGAAGAGAGGCCTTCGGGAACTGAAGCCTACGGACACCATGAACTGAGACATCCAGTTGCAGAACTGAGAAAACACACTTCTGTTCTTCAAGCTGCCCAGGTGGCCACATTTTGATGCAGCATCCTTCATAAACTCATACAGATATAGAAAATCAAAATTTGATAGAACTAAATAACAGAGACAACAGCGGTTTCCTCTTCTAGCTGAACTAGAAGTTCTATCTCATTAAGGTAAAGCAATAAATAAGAGGCAAAAAAAGATTATAAAGGAAAAAGTGATTATCCAAATGTAAGTTTTCATTATTTTATTATATTACAAGATACAAAGAAAATCCATAAGAACTTTTACCTTAATAAGTACATCCAGCAATTATTTTAACAGACCAAAGTCAGTATTCTTTTTCATATGTTAGCAACGAAGAGAAGATAACTTAAAAATGATGACAATTTTAATGGCACCAATAATCAAATATCTTTGTTTACATATCAAATGTCTATAAGTAAATATAACCCCAAGTTACACAAAATAGTCACTAGAAAGCTGCCAAACTCTAGTTTTAGATAATTTTTTAAATCCTTAGATAAGTGGAAGGATTATGACTGATAAATTGAATGGCTCAATATTATAAAACCATCAATTCTTCTCAAATTGACCTACATAGTAAATGCAATCTCAGTCAAAACCAAACACTAAGAACCAAGATAATCCTGAAGAAGGTGAAAAGTGGAAGAGGAAAAATTTTTTCATATGATACTATAATAAAAGTGACTACAAAGCTACAGAAGAATAAACACAACATAGAGAAGCCAATAAAACAGTCGATAAAGGGACACATGTATGTGGATACAGCTATAGAGAAATGAAGATGTTCAACAGTGTTCATTGAATATTCATTTAGAAAAATCTATTCTGCCCTAAACTAGACATAATGCACAAAAATAAATTTGAAGGGGATCGTAATCTAAATATGAGAGAGAAAACAATGGATCTTCTACAAGATGTCATAGGAGAAAATCTGTGTGATCTTTGGGTAAGCAAACTTGTCTTCAATAAAAAAAAATAATTGGAGTTGGATCACACTCTTCTTAGTAAGGTATCTCAAGGATGGAAAAAAAGTATTCAATGTACTCAATACTATTATTATTATTATTTTTTTTTTTGAGACAAAGCCTCAAGCTGTCACCCTGGGTAGAGTGCTGTGGCATCACAGCTCACAGCAACCTCCAATTCCTGGGCTCAAGCGAGTCTCCTGCCTCTGCCTCCCAAGTAGCTGGGACTGCAGGTGCTTGCCACAACACCCAGCCATTTTTTTTTGGTTGCAGCGACATTGTTGTTTGGCGGGCCGGGCTGGATTCAAACCCGCCAGCTCAGGTGTACATGGCTGGTGCCTTAGCCCGCTGAGCCACAGGTGCCGAGCCACTCAATACTATTATAAAACCAATATACAAACACTTATACACTCTATAGGAATGATTAAACACAAAAATAATCTAGCATGGGGGAGGGGTGAAAAGGGAGCGAGGAGGTGGAAGTGGGGAGGACAATTGGGGGGAGGAGGGAGGGCATTTGATGGGACCTCACCTAATGTGAGTACGAGGGTATTTAGCACACACCCACCTCCCCCAGGTGGGGGGCTCCCTGAAACTTGAACTTTACCTTGGGAGTAAAAGCAATGTAACCTAAAGATTTGTTCCCTGAGTATTAATTTGAAATTAAAAAATGATAATAACTGAAATGGTATTAAAATTAAGAATGACTTTCCATCAAAATGCTATTTAGAGAGTGAAAAGAAAAATTTAGATAAATAGGTAAGGAACTTAAACAGAGAGTATTTAAATGGGCTACATATTTCAGAATGGGAAAAAGTTGGCACGCCATTGTACTGCCCGACATAAAGGAAATTGGTTCTACAGTGTGGAAATCTGTTTGGCAGTGTCTACTAAAGCTGAAAAGAAGTTTACTCTATGATTAAGATAGTGATAGACCTACTTAGGGAAGGATATTGTAGGCAGAGGGTACTGCAAACGCAAAGACCTTGAGATGGTTGACTGGAGCATTCAAGCAACAGCAAAGAGGCCAGTGTGTTTAATTTCTTTCTCACCTTCCACAGAGTGTAAATGACACATAGAAACATTGACCTACCTCTTTCATGTATTGTTCCCAGAATCTGTGCTTGTATCTGGCATATAGTCTAAGGATTCAGTACCTACCTATACGATGAATGAAATGATGAATAAATGAGAGAGAGACATCCACTTTCCTATCTGTCCATTTGCATGTGTCTCTTATTAATGGCATAAGTCTTTGTGATGATCCAGATGTTTAAGGAATGTATCAGTATCTTATTTCTCTAAGCGTTTCTGGTGGGGCATTTGTTCCACAAACTCTCACCAGAAGGAAACATCATATGTGAAAACTTTTCCTGCCACGCCTCCCATTTAGAAAATCACACAGTATGTTAGCATATTAAAATATAAAGATATCTGAGAATTTCTGTGATTTGAAAATACTCCTATTACAACTTTTCAAGTATTTCCTGTGTTGATTGGACCCCGAGTATCCTTTTCACTTAGTACCTAATCACATTCTGAAAAAAACAATACTTCATCATACTGGCTGGAGGAAATTGAAATCAGGATAAATAGACAAGGCTTTATTTATTTATAGTTCTGCTTAGGCTGATACAGAGTGAAGATGAGTGGCTCAGAAAGATGGGACATGCGATCATACCTATTTTACACAAGGGGCACATGGCATAGAGAGGGGATGACGGGTTAATATGCCACACAATGTAAAAAAGAAATACAGTGAAACGATGGTGAGTTTCCATGGAACCAGTACTGAAAATCCAGTTGCTTGCAGTGACCACAAAGGAAGAGAAAATCCAAAACAGAGTACCACGTTCCCCTGAGGCTGCTCCGTAGGATCATTCCCCGCAGTTCTTATTCAACACACAGAGAAGGCAGATTTCTCTTCATGATGGCTTCAAGAAAACATAAAAGTAAGGAAAGAAAAGGATGGGAGAATCATGAATAATTGGCCCCATCTCTGAATATTTGTTGTGGGGCTGGAAGAGCATTTGGTGGTCTGATAAATTACTCCATTATTCCCCCCTTTTTCATAATGTGACTTTGAAATTGGTCCCACATTTCACAAGCGTTCCCCGTATATTTCCAAGCCTGATGTTGCCTTTACCGAGATGTGACTCCCCTTACAGCCAGGCTCCATGCCTGCCTGTAAGATGAAGTATTCTTAATAGCAAATTTCCCTACCAGAAGAAAAAATATTCTTTTTTACCCAGTATTACATCAACAAGTCATATCTAATTCTCTGAAGTGAAAGTGCCATAAAAGATATATACATATACATTCGTTCAGCTAAATTGGGGCCATAAAGCTGTATTACAAAAATGAATAATGCTTTTCTACAGTGATGTTTAGGGCCATACAAATACAGTTTAGAGACATTTCGGTTGCTTCTACCTTTGCAGGATAAGACATTAAAAGAAATCATTACTATATATTATTGAGGATAAAACTGTTTGGTTATAACATTTTTAATATGGTGAACCTAGGCCAAATATTGAAGCTGGCATTTGTTTTATTGCTTTTGACGTCTCCTGTTTAAAGGCCCTTAGAAATGAAAAATTCCAATGAAAGCCATACTGAACTTTATTGATATAATCTCTATAAAGTAAAATCTCAATAAAAATTTATGTCACCTTATTTAATGGGAAGACAGGAAATGAAATCATTCTTGGAGACATTTTTAAATGGCCAATCAGCTGTAATTTAACTATCGTCTGGATATTTTGCACTATTGGAGATCGCAGGATGCATGTTCAGAAATGTTTTGCTGGTGCCTTCTTACTCTACAGAGGACGTAATGATAGTTATTACAACATAGCACATTACACTGATCATACTAACGTAATTCAATAACATAGAGTTAAAATGTTCCTGAGGACCAAAAAAGAAAATATGAATTCTCCTCCTAGTTTGCTACAAAGACTGTAGGAATACTTCTGTGATTGAGAAAGTTGATGTGTGTGGTTTGGTATTTCTTGAACATATTAAATCTGTACATATATATTTGTATTTAATATGTATGCATATGTGTAATTATTCTTTTTTTCTATAAATGTGTACCTAGAGCATGTAGATTTGTGTTACCATATAATAATGATCTTAGAGAAAAATGGGCATTATTTAAAGATTAGGTGAAACCCTTAGAGAAAATATAATAGACCTTTGCTAACAATTAACTAACATGAAAACTGATTCATTGTATATTCTCAAGAAAAATTGAATCCATTGTCAAATATTTTCCTTAAATAAAGGAGCCCTACCAAAATATGATGATAATATCAGCAATAACAACAAAACCAACAATAATAGATAATTCAGGTGTTAGATATTAAAAAAAGAAGAACTCTTCTTCAACTCTATTTATGAAGCTGGTGAATTTGATAACAAGTCAAAACTGTAACCAAAATGAAATGGTATGCTGAACTCGCCAATGCAAAAGTAAAAAACATTAGCAAATAGTTAAAAAATGTGTAAAAATGATACTACATTTGACTAAGTTGAGTTTCTTTCATTAATGAAACTTGATTCAATAGTAGAACATTTATCAATGTAATTTACCATAGTATTAAAAAATTAAACCTAAATAAATAAAATATATGAGCCTCTCAATAGGCATGAAAATAAATAGATCTATAAAAGAAAATCAATATAAAACATATTCATTCAATGGAAAAAGAACAACTCTTAGTTGTGAATAGACAATAATTATTATTATTTTTTATTGTTGGGGATTCATTGAGGGTACAAGAAACCATGTTACACTAGTTGCATTTTTTGCGTAAAGTCCCTCTTACAAACGAGTTTTGCCCCCAAAAGATGTGGCACACACCAAGGCCCCAAGACCTCACCCCCCTCGCTCCTTCCCTCTCTCTGCTCTTCCTTTCCCCACCCCTCCCTCATTCTTTCTCTCTCTGTTTGCCAAAATGTGGAAACAACCTAAATGCCCACCAATCCAGGAATGGATTAACAAACTATGGTATATGTACATTATGGAATACTATTCAGCCATTAAAAAAAATGCAGACTTTACAGCCTTTGTATTAACCTGGACGGAAGTGGAACACATTATTCTTAGTAAAGCATCTCAAGAATGGAGAAGCATGAATCCCATGTACTCAAGTTTGATATAAGGACAATTAATGACAATTATTGACATGGTGGGGGTGAGGGAAGGGGAGAACAGAGAGATGATAATTATTTTTTAACTCAATAAAAGACAACCATAAAAGATCCATGTGAAATATACTCAATAGTGCAATGTTTTGAATTCGTTTATTTTTTTATTTTTTTTTTAATTTTTATTAAATCATAATTGTGTACATTGGTGCAATCATGGGGCACAATGTGCTGACTTTATATACAATCTAAAATATTTTCATTAACCTATTTAACATAACCTTCACGGCCTTTAAATCACTATATGAAGACATTTATATTCTACTTTTAGTAATTTTCACTTGTACCCTTGTAAGATGCACCGTGTGATCACCACCAATCACCCTCCCTCCACCCATTTGAATTCGTTTAAAATAAAAAAATAAGATAAAGATAACTGCCACCCCTATCAACTACTCAGGATTGTGTTTGGGCTCATCCCAGCCAGCAATTTAAGTCAGGCCCAGGGAATAAAGTGCATGATGATTAGAAATAGTTTATAGTTGACCCTTGAAAAACACAGCTTTGAACTATGACCCCACCTCTGTTACCCAGAGACAGAAACACCAAGACTCTCTCTCCCTCCTCGGCCTACTCACTGTGAAGGCAGTGATGACAGATAACTTTGTGATGGTTCACGTTCACTGAATAAATAAAATAAAAAATCTTTGTTATCATATTTTTCTTTTCTTTGCAGAGACAGAGTCTCACTTTATTGCCCTGGGTAGAGGGCCATGGCGTCACACAGCTCATAGCAACCTCCAACTCCTGGGCTTAGGCGATTCTCTTGCTTCAGCCTCCTGAGTAGCTGGGACTACAGGCACCCGCCACAACACCCGGCTATTTTTTGTTGCAATTTTGGAGTCATTCAACTCTATTATTTGAACCCGCCACCCTTGGTATATGGGGCTGGCACTCTACCCACTGAGCCACAGGCACCATCCAATTTCTTAATAACATTATTTTGTCTAGCTTACCTTATTGTAAGTATGTAGTATATAATATATATAAATACAAAATATGTACCAATCAAATGTTGTGTTATCAGTAAACTTAACTAATATTAGCAGTGAAGTTTTGGGAGAATTGAAAGTTGTACACAAATTTAGACTGCTCAAAGAGTTGGTGCCCCTAACCCTCATGGTGTTTGGGGGCTACCACTATATGAGGATGATGCGAATGTCTATGTAGAATTCTATATGAATTTTACAGTCTATGGAATTCAAAGATTCTCTGAGACAAATGGTTAAAATCAGAAAGAGACTTTGGTGATGCTACTGCATATTAGGTCGTAATGTGAGAAGTAAACTGCATTTAAGTGGCCCACATGTAAATGTTTTCGTAAAACAAAAGCAAACATTTAGAAATGCATATATTAAAATCCTGAGCAATGGGGAACCACAGTATTCTGGTGACTTAGGAAGACACAGAGTTTACTCCATCAGTTTTCCCAAAGTGATACAAAGAAAGTGCAACTGTATTGTAAATATTATCCCAGATTTTCGTGGAACTTACTAAGTTGATTCTAAGATTTATATGGAAAGACAAAGTTCTAATAATAGCTAAGACTCACTGAAAGAAGAACAAGCTGGAGGATCTTGTTTCAAATATTATGATTAATAATAAAGTTCAAATTATTAAAATAGTCAGATAGTAATATGTTTAAACAAGAGTAATGAAACAATAGAGACCTCTGGAACAGAGCCACACATTTATCACACTTAATATTTGGCAAAATCTACGTTTTACATCAAAGGGGAAAATGGATTTTTAATAAATACTGCCGCAACATTTGCTATCTACATGGAAAAGCACAGAATTAAATCTTAACCTTAAACTATACTCTCAAACCAACCCCTAATGGATTAAGAATTTAAATATGAAAAACAAAACTTCTCTTTAAAGAAAATTTAGTACCATGGCTTCGTATCATCAAGTATCATTTATCATGATAAAGAAGGTGAAAAATATTAGCTATATATCTGGAAAAGGACATTACAAAGAAAATAAAAGAATCCCAGTAATGCATAAGAAAAAAAAAAACAATGAAGTAGAAAAATCAGCAAGGAAATTGAATAGGTTTTTTTGCAGGAGAGCAACGAGAATAAACAAGGTGAGAGAAGTGTCAAGTTGATTATTTATCAAGGACATTTAAATTACAAAAATAATATGTCATAATCTCACGCATGCTAGCTTGGCAAAAATAAAAATCTGATAACAACAAGTATTGGACAGACCAAGGAAAACACACACACCCTGCTGGTAGGAGTGTTAATTACATAATCTCTTTACAAAATGATTATTAGTAAGTAAATTG
The DNA here is from genome assembly GCA_963574655.1 of Perodicticus potto. Classification (NCBI taxonomy): domain Eukaryota; kingdom Metazoa; phylum Chordata; class Mammalia; order Primates; family Lorisidae; genus Perodicticus; species Perodicticus potto. The sequence goes on along the minus strand of CAUYRH010115215.1, from coordinate 46,972 downwards.
AATAGATAGATACACATACAGTATAGAAAGAGTTCAACTGTTATGAATGGTTAACCATTGAAGTCTTTGTTCATTTTCATCAAGAGATAGAATCAACAAGTCCATAATCACATTGTTTATAAGAGTAAAATGCTAAAAACGTTTGAAACGCAGGAAGGAGCATTGTTGTAAATCTTACAAAGGAATACTACACAGCAATGGAAATAACCTGTGATTACACTGATAAGGTTAAAAGAAATAAAGACCGAGGCACAGCAGAATGTATATTGTGTTGATTTCATTTTTTGTCTAAATCACAAGTGAGTCAAACTAAACAAGTATGTGATCAAATTAATTTTTATAGACAATTATTAGCACAAAATCAGGATGGTAATTACTTCCAGAGAGGAAAGGCTGGGATGAAAGCCAACTGATGTCCACGGGGAATTTTCAGCACTATTGACAATGTTCTATTTATTCAGCTAGACACAATGCATTCACAGTATCCTGTGATGAATATTCTTTGTAATGCACCTATAAAGCATATCTATAGGCCAGAATAAAACACTTATAATGATATTTTAAATAGAGTATGTCTTCACCATTACAAAGATAATTCAAATACATCTTGCCAACAAGTAAATAATGTACTAAAGGTTTTTTTTCTTGGAATGAATTATTTTGGGAGTTTGTTGAAACTGTCATCTTGAGCAACCTGAAATAGAATCTTGAGGCGAGGTAAGTGGATTTTACGGATTTTATGATCTTAAACTTTTGTGCCTTTTGGGGTTTTCTGTTCTGATTCTACTTCATGAATCTGTCAACCTGTGTAATTATCACTCCGTTATAAAAATCCTTATGTATCTACGTTTTAACTCCTGACAATATGTTTATTTTGTGAAGACTCCTGCCTCAAACACAATGATCCCTTCAAGGTATGTGGCCATCATTTTAGAAAGCCCTCCAGGGGATTGTGAAGTAATTTTGCCCTAAGACAGCGGGCCAAGCCAGAAGAACAAAAATGGTATACCCTCCAAATCAGGAGACAAACCGAGCTAATCGCTTTAGATAGATATTCCATTGCCTGCACAGCTGGGTGTAATATGTTCATTTTGTAAATATGCTTTGCTATTTTCTCAGTATTAGTCAGTTTGCTTGAATAGATTAGAAATTTGAAAGCTGTTTTCTCTAATGTCATGGTAAATTCACATCCTGATAGAAGAAGGCAGCTATCCTGATGAGCAGGATACTGCCCTTAGCTTCCCTCACCTGCTGCTGGGAGCCGCAGAGTGAATTCCACACAAAGGCTCTCGTAGCAGCTTGGAACTGTCGTAAAAGACATTTAATCCACTGAATCGAACGCAATATTCAAGCTGCTGGTCTATTTGGGCACTGTAAGAGAAGAGAGAGTCAGGAGCAATGCATTTTTCCTGCTCTTTAGGCAGCCTTGGCCTTCAAATTAATTTACCTCCGTCATGAGCTGTAAGAGCTTTATTGGAATGTCTTTAGAGTATGGAATAGATTCATAGAAACGTTCTGAGTCCCACTTCTTTGATTACGTGAATACAAAATATTTAAAAGGAATTTTAGGTAGCAAGAGATGAATAAGAGGTAAGTCCAGGGCTATTCAGAGTGTGAGAATGGGAGGCAACTTTTTAAAAAGAGCTGAATTTATCTACTAGGTAACAATTGTCCTAAGGGTAACAAAGAAGTTGTGGCAGATTGGGGTTTTGTTTGTTTTCAGAAATAATCATAAGAATATCTACTATTCTACAAATTCTTCCAGAACCCCACTACTCCCCAATAAAGTGGTGGTGTCTAAGCCTCTTACCTGGGTAGATGGCTGTGTCTCCACTAACACATACAGAAGACAGTGTCGCTATGTGACAGTGTAGACTAGACCACAAAAGGAAACAGAAGTTTCCATCTGCCTCTCTCCTGGGTCCTTCACCCTTGCAACCCGCACAAGAGGAAGCCCAGGCCTCAGGGAGAGTCTTATGCCCAGCAGAACAAAGTCATCCGGCCCTTGGCCCCATTAGAACTTCCAGAGGACAGCTAGAAGGTGATAATTTTCTAGCATGGGAGCACAGACCATCGGCATCAGATGCTCCAGCCCTTGTCTGAAGCGGCCTTGAGTTAAATGTAATCATTTCCACCGAACCTGCCCATATTGAAGATTTGTAAGTAAAATAAATGTTATTTTAAACTAGTCAATTTGGGGATGGTTTGTTAGGCAGCAATATATTATTGGGACAGAAGTCCACACATTTTGGCTGGGCACGCATACTAACAAAGAAGTAAGGTTAAAAAACAAACAAAAAACAAAACACCCCCCCCAAAACAAAACAAACACAACCCAAAACATTAGAAAGGCTTTGATGGAACTCTACAATCAAAGTTTCTTTAAAGTTCTTCAAAGAAAAAATTCTGTGAGACCATTGAAAGAGATTATTAAAAGTAAGCTTTGAATTAGAGGCAATTGGGAAGATCATTAGATAATATATGCTTTAATATAGTTTTTTGGAGTGAATCACTGTCCCAAATTATCCTTTGAGGCAGAGAACACCAGTGCAAATCAAGGCTTCTAGAACTTCTTGGTGAGGAAAAATGTCAATAATTATTGAGACATAATAAAATTCTCCTAACTTCTAATGAGCTGATATCATGAAGTGCTGAATATAATTTATAAATTATTATATTTATAAAGTTTTTATTTTATATTCATTAATCATCTTAAGGTTTTTTTTTTATAGGAATGGAAGTCAAACACTTCTTCTACTTGATTATAACTCAGTTCCATAAAAGTTTTGACTATAGACTTAGTTTTAAGCTGTCTATTACTTATTTGTAAGCACACAACTCACTTGCAGAAGGCAAAATGGACTTTGTAGGGGATATAAATCCCAACTGTTGAGAAAAATATATACTATCCTTAGGCATTTTTTAAAAATTGATAATATCCCATATGACATGTTTATTTATTTATTTTTTAAAGACAAGTCTTGCTATGTTGCCCAGGCTGAAGTACAGTGGCATGATCATAGCTCACTGCAGCCTCAAAGTCCTGAGCTCAATGGATTCTCCTCTCCCAGCTTCCAAGTAGTTGGGACTACAGGTTGTTCCATGATGCCTTGCTAACTTTTTAAAGTTTTCGCAGAGGCAGGGTCTCTCAGTGTTTCTCAGGCACATCTGAAACTCCTGGCCTCAAGTGCTCCTCTCGTCTGGGCCTCCGAAGGTGCTGGGATCACAGGCATAAGCCTTTGCACCCTACCTTGTTTGTTCATGCACTTATGTTCCCTAAGTCTTTAAGTGACATTGTTGAATTCCATGGACATAAAGCCACCTCTGGTAAGTACTTTCCTAAAACTCCCTTTTCTTATGTTGAGCCGATACTTAAGGACAGACATTTATCCACATAGCTCACACAACTCCATGGTGTGAACAAGGTCTTCGGAGAAGGCTTATAGAAGGAAGACCTTGAACGGTTCAGAAATGCCCGGAGCTCCTTCCACTCTGTCCGATTCAACCCCATAGTCTGTACTAAGGATAGAAGGGAGTTGATCGAATTACGGATCATTTCAAATGTCTAGGACAGCTATGGGAATAGAGGGATGTGAGGACAGGATATCAAATACATCAATTACGTGGCCGCAAAATCAATATCCTTCCCACCCACATTTTGAGGACTTTTTTTGTCTGTTTCTTTAATTTAGTTTAGTGCAGAATTGGTAATCAAGGGTTTATCCTGGCCCATCCTTATTTTCCTGGCCATGTAATGTTAAAATACCCTAGTGATTTGGGTGGCATGGGTTAGTTTTTAAATAGAAAGTGGATTACTAACATAGAATTTTTAACTAACTATACATACGTAGATTTTAGAAATACCGAAACAGACTCACATCCATGGATTAAGACATTTTTCTATTATAAACTATTAGATGTTTATACACAGTAGAACCTCCATAGTTGACCACCTCCCTAACTGACCAGTTTCTTAAACTGACGTAATTTTCATAGGCCAGACAAACACCACATGTATAGATCAGTACTTTAGGCCTAGTCCTTTATGTGGACCACCTCTACATGTTGATCAGTTTGTTACAGTCCCTTGGGGGAGTCACCTTACAAAGGTTCTAGCGTATTTAAATGAGCACACATTTAAACCTAGGTCTGCATCTATCTACCCATCTATTTGTTTACCCATCTATCCTTATCTCCCCATGCTAATGAACATGAACTCTAATAAGCAATGATTTTTCTTGAAAAATCAATTTCTTATCCTTAAAATAAGAATGCTGGTGCATCTCTTCCATCAATGAATTTTGGTTGAATTAGTTCAGTGACTATTAAGGCCTTTTGAAAATGAATATTTGCATATAATTAGTATACTATTCAACATTTAGATGTAGGGAATATAATTTAATCCACAGACTAGGGTGCTTTAAAATGGATGCCTTTAACTTAAAAAGTGTCCACTGAGGTAGTGTAAGAGAAATGTGTGAAATATTTACATTTTTAATTGAGATAGAGGCCTAGTCAAACTAAACAGTGTATAGAACCAAGTATGAGCATACAGCCTGCTTACAATTGCATTTCATTTTCTTTTTAAATTTTGGCTAACTGAAGTCAAGAAAAGTTCAATTATCTCTTACTGTTTATTTTCAAAAGCAAAAGTGCTAAAGAGTATTTTATGTATTTATGCATTTTTCAAAGAGCCTAGGTAGCTGATTTATTCACGAAACGTTAAGGGGACACAAATAAATCCCCAAAGTGATGCTAATTTTTAAATTAAATATACATAAATTAATCCACATAACTCTGGGAGCAAAATAATTCTTAGAAAATGCATGGAATTCATTATGCACCATTAAAGAAGCATTCAATAATTATTAGCACTGAGAACAATTTATATAATAAACTTACACATTTTTTCGGTGTAATAATGAAGCTTAGCTAGATTTAGAGACTCCAGCAGCTGTGTGTCATGTTTTCCTGAAAGAATAACGTTATTTTTTTTTTTTTTGCTCTTCTAATAGAAGAACAATAATATTAAAACTTCAAGATACAGAGCTCGAATAGAAAACTTTTGACAGAAATGTCACTAAGGCTAAAACTACCTCATAATCTCTGTCTTTTTTTTACTTAATTAATTGTCTGAATGTTCTATGAGTGAGTTTTCAGCGTCAGTTCACTTACCCGTGTCATAATGGTAGCTGCGTTTAATGTCTGTCAACAGGCTACAGGCTGTCACAACTATGTGCCATTACCTGTTACTCCAAGAGGGCGACTTCAAACCTATGAGATGAAATCTACTGACTATTTTACAAGTGAGAAGCTGCAGGATTAACCCTCTATCAAAGGTCAACAAACTATAGCCTATGGTCCAAAATTACCTGCAACCTGTTTTTGTGAATAAAGGTGTATTAGCAAACAGCTAAGCCCATTCATTTACAAATCGTCCGTGGCTTCTCTTACTCTATGCCATCAGAACTGTATTTGCAACAGAAACCGTATATTCTGCAAAGGAAAAATATTTGCTGTCTGGCTCTTTACATTAAGTTTGCCAATGCTTGCCTGGCTTTAGCTGGCTGGCAACTGCCTTTCAAATTGGTGCTTTTCTCATGCTAAAATCTGCTCTTTTCACTACACCCTGGTGCATCTCAAAGGAGAACAAAATTGTTGAGAGAAGGAGTAAATTATGGACTAATTTTTTTTAAAAAGCCGTTTTCCTTTATGATCTACAATAATACAATGAGCATTTTGTATTTAAATTCTGTCCTAGAAATGTATCACATTGTGAATGCAGACCAGACATGGAAATATTTATAGACGGAGCCTTATCCTTCTAGAAATGAGAATAATAGATTGAACACGATGGCTCATAGTAATCCTAGTATGCTGGGAGGCTGAGACAGGAGGATCACTTGCTCCTGCCTGACCAAGCCTGAGCAAGAGCAAGACTCTATCTCTTGTAAAAACAGAGAAATTAGCCAGACACTGTGGCAGGCGCCTTCAGCTGCAGCTACTTGGGACGCTGAGGCAGGAGGGTCAATTGAACCCAGGAGTTTGAGGTTGCTTTGAGCTAGGCCGACTCTGTGGCACTCTAGCTTGGGCAACAGGGTGAGACTCTGTCTCCAAAAAATAAAATAGAAAACAATGAGACTAATAGTAACTGATTTTTCTGCATCTAATGGTCTTGAAAGATAGATAGGCTCTTTATAACTCTTTTGTCTATTTTTCTATAATTCTGATTCCCAGACCAGACCTGTGATTCTATTAGCTGGGTCTGATTCTGTTAGCTGGAAATGATCTAAAATAGTTTGAAATGTTGTTTGCCATTGACAGTGTAGATGAACTATGCTCATACCTACAATGTAATGGAGAGACCACATTCTCATCTTCCCCAGCAGTTCATTTTGAGTTGTTATAAAACATAACGGGTAGCATTTCAATTCGATTCAAAAATATATTTCAGGATTTTTCTCAACACTTTGCAATGTCCTCTAGGGGGTAATAGTAATTAATATTTGCATAACTATTGATTTAATGTGCACTTTTTCACGTGTCCCTCCTCTCTAATTATCCACGTACACAAACACACATCATAAACAAATCTGGCCTACTAAATCTATTTAAAATTTAATGAGCAACTACAATGTACAAATCATTATGCTAGGTATTAGGCATCAAATGCTTATATTCTGGAGGAAAAGACATATTATGAAATATTTTCTTTTTCTTTACAACATTACATGAAAAAAATTATAACAAAGGTAACCAGTATGCCTGATCTAGTTTGAAGAAATTAAGATTGCAGGTTTGGACAGGGGCAGGCAGCGTGAGTGTGTTGGGGCAAAGCAAAGACTTGTCAAAACTCTCCCCTCAATACTATTGATGTTTTAGGCAGGATGAGTCTGTGTTCTGCTGTTCTGGGTGTATAAGATGTTTGCAGCAACCCTGACCTGTACCTACTACATGCCACTGGTAGCCTTGTGTTTCCCAAGACAGCCAAAGATATCTCTAGACATGGTCAAATATAACTTAGAGAACAAAACCGCTCTTGGTTAAGAGCCACGGTGCGAGAAATGTAGCACAAGGAGCAAGATCAAAAATGAATCCAGGACATAAGAATAGATTCGGAAGAGGGAGTGAGATCAGGGCATATTGGGGTGGCAGAATCTGTAGAACCTGAAAGCCTGAAAGTGAGTTGCAGAGCAGTTTTCCAGCATCTGTAGTAAGAAGAATCACTGGTTATGTGTGTTATGAAGTTGAAATTATGGCAATTTTGATGCATTTGGCATAAAGAAAGGGGCCAGGAATATAGTGTTTAACACACATCACATTCTGAGAAAAAATTGATGCAGTCAGTGGAAAACGTCAGAAGAGAGAGGTGGGGATGGGCTCATCAGTCCCCGGCATCACCAGCGTAACTAGAAGAGTTGACGGAGAAATCGCAGTGAGGCAGGACCTACTCACTTTGGGGGCTGGAAACGGGGAATGTGTGAACACGCCTTAGTTTTTGGTTATGAAAATAACTGATACTTTTGTTCATGAGCTTCCTGAGCAAGAAAGGGCATCATATGTTTATTTCTCTGATGTAAATTTCTACAAGCAACAACTAAAGACTCTTTTTTTTCCCAGAAATTTGCAAAACTATGCCCTCTTTAATAATGGATGCTTTAAATCTGGGTGACTGTCTTGGTTTTAACAAATCCAGGAAATAAAACAAATCACCTGCAATTGTTTTCCGGGCTTGCGACTCCTAAGAACCTTTTAAATACATATAAAGTGAGGTAATGTGGGGAAACAGCTATGTTTATGATTTATTAAGTCTGAAGTTCCTGTTTCCAAATATAAAGAAGAGGAGAGTATTTTTTTGGATCTACTGGAGAGACACTGCAGTGCTCCACTGTCTGTGCTCATCAAGTTGGAGGACACTGAAGCCTGTACTCCTTGGAGAAAAGACTCTTGTAACAGACCTCTATGCCTCCCAGTGCTTCCTAGGGTTTACTGTATAAGGTTCATGTTCAAGAGTGCTGTGATTGATGTTAACTAAATGAGATGATTCTGCAGAAGTACCAAACTGACAAATACACTCTTACAAAATGAATATCCTGACCCCATGCCCTCAGTTCTTGACTTAAAGCCTCACTAAGCTAGTTGCAACATTAGGCTACTTCTTTGGTATTTATTTATTAATGCTAAAAATAACTCTTTTGAAAAAAGGAAAGGGGACCAATCCTTTGAAAATATTCAGTGCAATTTTAAGGAGTTGAAGAGAAGCTTTGTTTTGTTTTTTGTTTTGTTTTTTTTTTTTTTTTTTTGTGACAGAGTCTCCACTTTGTCGGCTTCAGTAGAGTGCTGTAGCATCATAGCTCACAGCAACCTCCAACTCTTGGCCTCAGCCTCTTGAGTTGCTGGGACTACAGGTGCCCACCAAAATGTTCAGCTGTTTTTAGAGATGGAGGCCTCTGGCTCTTGCTCAGGCTGGTCTCAAACCTATGAGCTCAGGCAATCCACCCTCCTTGGCCTCCTGGAGTGTTGGGATTACAGGCATGAGCCACCGCACCTGGCCCTAACAGAAGTGTATTTCAAACATTTTATTCAACATCTGCTAATAGTCAGTGAGGTAGAAAACAAGGCTACTGAGAGTGACATCTCCACCCATCATGTATCTCCACTTCAATAAAGAACAGACACTGATCCGATTATAAATCTTTTGTATTGTCTGTAATTTTCTTTACAATTCTCCCACATAGATAGTATGCAATTTGTCTTTAAATTGCGACCTAGTAGAATTTTATTAGTATTGGTGCTCTAATTGGATTTACACCTTCCAAGGTAGCAATGGTATTTTAATTAGCATGGTGGCTGTTAGAAATAATTTTCTAATTGCTGGAATTTGGGGATGATAAAGATATGTGAATTGTATAGAAATGTTGGTAGCACAATGTCCTCCTCATCTGAATAGTGAATAATAATGTATTATAAGTGATTCATATTCTCTAACCTTTAATATGATGACTGGATTCTTGAACATGAACCATATACATATACACAACCATATACAAGATTCTTATCTCCAGATAGGAGATAGTCTACAAGGGACTATATTTCACTTGTATTTCCTTGACCTGCCATGTTAATAAATGTACATACTTGTGGGAGAATCAGTCTGAAATTTCTTTCTTTAAACTACACATCTTAGTGGACGGATGCCAGGTAGGAGATCACACACTGTATTTCATTGACTCTCTGTTATATATCTAATATAACATAACACTATGAAATCAGGACATACGATACAATCTCTGTTGGCTAGGTTGTATTCACAATATACAGTAGAAACTCTATAAATTGACAACCCAAGGGACTGTAACAAACAGGTCAACATAAAGAGGTCATCAACATAAGGAACTAGGTCTACTCCACTGATGTGTACATGGGATGCAGGTCTGATCTATGAACATTAGGTCATGTTAAGGAGGTGGTTAGTGTAGGGAGGTGGTCAGCTATGGAGGTTCTACAGTATTTGTTGTTGTTAATATACTATGTCAAGATCAAAAATGTGCCAGCCCTTGAACTTGCAGAATAAGCATTAGCCTTGAAATGAGAGATAACGGTGTAGACTCATTTAAGAAATACTGCACCAATAATCTTGATGGAATAGGGTCGGGAGGGGCCTGAGAATGACACCTCTTGATCCCAAGTGATTTAGCAAAGATCAATTTTGAATGTGAAGATGTTTGAAGGACACATTAATTAATGTATTTTCTACATAATTTTCATTTAGTGTAGACCAAAGGGTGATCTGTATTACTAATTATTTAAATGAAATCCTACACTTAAGTTAATTGGGACTTTGATTAAGCATAAAAGAATTGGAAAGGGTGAGAAAGAAAGATGTGTTCCATGGTTCGGCAGCAAATTATTTTTTTTCTTAGTGTTGCATAAAACAAGAGTTTGTTTTACAAGGGATGGCATTTTAGAATGGACGAGATAAGGTGATCTTGAATGGTGGATATGTCTTAGTTTATTTCTTACATATCCTGTCCCAGAGGGAACATGTCTTCCCAGACAACTGGACTGAAGAATGTCACTCACTCATGGGACCTCACAAACTCTAATTCCAAGGACACTTGGAAATAGTCTCACATTTCTTTTCAAATCCGACCCTCATTTCCACCCCAGTGTGATTCTAGCCCCAGGGATAGTACATAATTCCTCAAGGATATCTCCAAATGAACCATCATAATGTCCCTGGATTATAGTGACTTGGGAAACAATTTTTCAAATGACTTTGGGGTGTGCTTTTGAACATAAAAGATACCCAATGGGTTTATAGTTTAAAATATTAAATTGTGTAATAAAAGAACTGTTCTGTGCTTCAATAATAAAAGATCTTTTAAGTTTTAAAAAATACAAAATGAATCCAAGCGACTAGCCCAACAATTAATGCTTTTTCATCCCTCCTATCTGAATAGTCAACAGGGAATCATTTGGATGGATAAAAACATGTAAATGTCTTTCATTTACAACAGGATGTCCTTCTCCCCATTATGAGAAAACAATGTTCTGTTGCCAGGTTGTTTTGTTCTGGTTTGGGTTCCATATGAGAATTTAAAAAAAACTTTCTATAATTATCCTATCCTTGAGATATTTATATTTTGCACAGTTTAGGTGATTAAAACATCAAAGCACTAGTTCATAGAAGACAAAGGCTTTAGAGTGTTCTAATTTTTAGTGCAAATTTTATTCATACTAAGAATGAACACAAAGAAAATTAATATTGTCTCAAAACATGAAATATCATAAATGACACAAATGGATATTTCAAGAAATTTCATAGAAATTAGAAAGAAGTATCTGAAGAGAAAGTATGCTGAAACCAGAAGTAACTGTTTATGTCAATAATAGTGAGTTTGTATCAATTACAGTGTACTGCATTTTAAACTAACTTGTGAAAAACCTAAATTTACAAAGAAAAAGTGCAGAAGGACTTTGTAAAAGAAGTCTTTAATTCAATGAGCAATTTCCTGCACAATGTTCATGTGCTAATTGTATATACTGTGATTTGCTGTGGTCCAAGAAAGTCCCAGTCACGGCGTCACCCTGGAGAAGTAGTCTGGGTGGAGGACGTTTGAAGGAAGACCCAAGAGGGAAATAAGAGTGTGTCATGGGAATTGAGAGTAACTTTGAAGGTTCACAGCAAACTTCTATGAAGTAAAGGAAAAGTATGAAGTTGGTAAGGAAGAGTTAAAGAAAAATAAAACAACTTTTATTAAATTGGAGGGACCTCTGCATGGGGGGATGTGGGTTTCTGGAATGCTTAAAGAAAGCACACTGCTAAAGGCAGCCACGTCGTGCCTGGTGGATCCCTGCCTGAGCCCCCATTCCACCTTTCCCACTGTTTTCTGGCAGAATGCCTTCCACAGAGAAAGGTTGGGAGAAAAAGGAGGGTTGTACCACCAGCAGTGAGGTAGTAATGGGGGCAAACACATCAATATTCACTAAGGCATGCATAAATTCACGTAAATTTGGGATTGAAGAAGTAAGCACCTTTCTCACTCAAGGAGATTTGGAATTTACCAGGAAGGAAATGAGAGCTTCAGATATAAACACAGACATCACAAACACAGGTATAAACACAAGCACAAAGGAACAAGGAATGTTACATCTGTATTAGTGTACGAAGTCTACCAACCAAAGACCACTGGGAACATACGTGTAGTCACATCAAGTTCAAAGTTAATCTTATTTGCTCCCTACACTATAGAGAGTACCTTCCAGTGGAGTTTTAAGAGACCTCAGTAAGACAAAAGTAGGGGCTCCTCATATCTAGAGTGTCTGGATTTGTGCTAGATCACTCTGAGGAAGTGCCCCCTATTCAGGGTCAGATGCTGTACAAAAGCAAGAACAATTCAGAAGTTTCCTATTTCGATAATGTTTGTCCTCAGGTTGTGAAGATTAAAATGGAATTAGGATTGTAATTAGTAAGGAGGTAGTGATATTTCAAAGTAGAGTAAATTAGCCATTTGGAAGACCATGGTTCAGTCCAGTCAATGTTCCACTGGTCTTAGAAACATTGTTATGTGATGTTCGGAACCAGGCAGCTTGATCACCAGCTGGACAGAGTTTTCATTTCCCCAGTAGGGTTGACCAGGAAACACAACTTTGACAATTTTCCAAAAAGCTCTGTTCATTGCTTACATACTAACAGCACTTCCAAAACATAAAGATAGTCGAAGTGAATGAAAGTAGACAAATTGATTATACTGATAATACTATAAAACATCATAAGTAAAATATATATATATATATATATATATATATATATATATATATATATATATAACACAGATTGGAGCCCATCCTCTCTCAGCTGTGGTGAAACTTTGGCGGTCATGAGCCAAGTGAAAGAATGGCCCCTGATCGGGTCACCCACGTAAGGCAGCCGTCACCATGAAGGATCTGATAACAAGAGAAGAAGAAAGAGGGACATTTATCAGCTTCATAAAGTTGCCAGTCAAAACATACTTGGGGTTATGTTTTCTAAAATTCTGTGACTACAAATGGTGTGATCACCATTTGATTTGCATGGCAGGCATTCCCATGTGTTATACATTCAAATTAACAGGAACATTCATACAATCCATATTCTGGTCCCATTGAGCCCTGAAAGGGAATTACGGGAGAATTAAGTGGAAAAAGTCTAGACATCAGAATTTGAATCGCACATGTCATGTATGTGACCTTGGGAAAGGAAGGTAGCCTTTCTGAGCTCCTGTGTTCTCACTGTAAATAATCGATAGTAACAGACACCTGTTGGGGTTGCTAATACTGTTCACTTAAAGCTATGAAATTGCTGACCCACGCCAAGTGGATCCACACAACCAGGGCGGGTGAAATGTGAATGTGAAGTTGATTCCTCTCGCTCTAAACTCCTGTGAAAATTTTCAGACTATCTGGGTTAGTAAAGAAATATTTATTAAAGAAATATTTCATTGTTCTTTGTGGTTGCAAGTTTTCAAGTAACACAACGGACATAAATGATTAGCTGAAGAAGAAGGAGGAGGAGGAGGAGGAGGTTGGGGGTTGGTGAGTTTGGGGGCATTTAGATGAAGCTCGGTGCTTAATTTCTGGGTTCCTGGAGAGCGCTTAGCGATCCAGAACTAAGAAGCAGGCAAGCTACCAGCAGCATGACCCATGTTCTCTGCATTTCTCAGCTTGGCTTCCTCTGTTGGCTACCTTAGTGATATTTCTTTGCACTTCAGATTTATCAGTGCTTCTTATCTACATATACCCAGCAATGGAAACACTACATATTTGCCACTCAGGGGACCACCTAGACTATGTGACTGTCACTCATCTCAGCTCCAGGGTAAGGTAATCTGATTGATCAGCTGATGAGGCAGACCCTGAGATTGAACCTTAGCTGCCACAGACTCAGTGATGGGGAGTAGGAACTAACTGTTAGGTTGCCCTTGAATAAAGGATGTCAATAGGTCATTGGGAATTGAGAAGATACAGCTAAGGATACTTATCACAAATATGTAGTGATTGATATTAAATGTTTCTTGGGATCATGGTGAACACAGTAGAATTTAAACTTGGTTTTCATTTGAATTGAATTTGGTCAAAATAATAATAACTCTCAGAGGGAAAGCATCCTATTTTTTTACTTGCCTTGTCTCCTTAATCCCCACAGATCCATAGGAAAGTGATGCCGTCATTCCTCCACCCAAGGACTGTTGGCTTTGACAGGATGTTCAATTCTGCATCCTTTTAATATCTGTAATCAAGAGAGGAATGACTGGAAACCTATTAAATAGTCCACTAAATACCAGAAATATGCCAACAAGAATCTACATGTAAATGGAAGACTTTTCCAATGGATATCAGGCATATTTTACTTTAAGACAAGAAAGGTGAGATTACCAGACTTTAGAACAGCAAATGTTTTGAAAGTCATAGCAAAATGTTTTCATTTTAACAACTATCATCAACCTCATACAAAAATCAGCCCAGAAATTTCAATGCACTGTTATAAAGAATCCCTTTATTTTACATTTACTTTTTTAAAATCCTGAGATGTACACTTTTAACTACAGCTATAAGTAATACAAAGGCATGAAGAAGATGGCGGTGGTCTGGTACCAAGACTTAACTCGATCATTCACAGTTAGCAGTTTAGCTAACACACAGGGAGAACAAGTTTGTTGGGCATGTGCCAGCCCGTAGTTACAGAATCATTCAACTAAGAATTAAACTCAATTCCATACTTAAGAAAAGGGGAAATAAAAATAGCCTTCCAAAGTTAAAAAAAAATACTCCCTGAAACAGGAGATGAAGAATAAAGGTGACAAGGGCAAAGTCAAAAGCAGTCATTATAACAACCTCTTGCGGGAGAGCTAACTTGGAGAGTGAAGACTTGTCTTACAATTTGGTGAATGTGGAATATGAACCTGATATAAAGGGGAGCAGGGTGTCAGCTCCCACCTTTCAATTCAAACACATACAGATTTTCAGAAAACACATCTTCATGCAGGAAATAAAAAGAGCTCGGTTTTATATAAGTTGCAGTTTCTGAGCCAATTTTCTATAAATAACCCACTGATGTCAAGTGAATTACAGTCTTCTCCAGCTAAGGAAGCTGTAGGCAAACCCAGAAGCCTGTTAAGAAGGAAGTGACAAGCTGTGGGCACCTAATTGCATTAGCTCATCACCAGGAAGACACCAGAAGTCTAAAGCCAAGCTGGCTGGGGATTGACTGGAATTGAATCTACTCTAGAATGATTTTCTAATCTTAAAAGCCTTGAGTCTTTACAGGGAAAAGTTTGTTTACTGGTTTAGTCAAAAGAAATTATGTTTTTTCTCCTGCAGTCCATGAGATAAATGTAAATGCTCTGATTACTTTTACTAATAGTTATAAGAATATATATATAAGAATAACAGTATACAAACATATCTTTGGGGAAAAGCAACAAAGTCCATTTTGCTGTCTATTGGGGAGTGGGTGCTTACACAGTCCTAAAGTATAACTGTATGTCAGCATATAAGAACTCCATCATGGAGCCCTTTCTCTCTCAGCTTCCACTCTGCCAAAACACCTTCCTGGCCTTGTTACAGTCAATGTGTGTGTGAGGGGGTTTATCTACAGTGTTTAATCTGTTTCTTTTCTCATTATCGAGTAGATGATGCCACTTGTAGCAGACACAATTCATGCTCTGCCCAGATCTTTCTGAATAACTTATTCAGTGGGCTTCCTTCTGCTGTCTGTCTGTCTGCCATGGCTTCCAGCTTTCCACACCTGAACCTCTTTTCAGCACACTTCCCTTGAGAAATTAGAAGCAACTGGCCATCTGTCAAGGACATGTCCAACACTGGAGTTTACATCACTGATGCCCTTCCCTGGCAGGGCACAGATACAGGATGCTAGAGTTAGTTGGAAAATCTGGACCTCTGCCAATAAATTGGGAAACATAGAATAAATGGACAAATTTCTAAACACATGCAGCCTGCTGCTGTGGAGAACAATATGGAAGTTCCTCACAAAACTAAAAACATAATGACCATAGGACCCAGAAATCCCACTGCTTGGTATACATCCAAAAGAAAGGAATTCAGTATTTCAAAAAAGATGGCTGCACTTCCATACATGTTACAGTTCTATTCACAATAGCCAAGATTTGGAATTAACCTGTGTGTCCAACCACAGATGAATGGATAAGAAAAGTGTGGTAAATCCATATGATGGGCTATTACTCAGCAACAAAAAAGAATTGGCTACTAACACCACAATAATTTGAACAAGTCCTAAGGAAATTATGCTGAATGAAAAAGCCAGTTTCCAAAGGTTGCATACTGTATGATTGAATTTAGGTAACATTCTTGAAACAGAAAAATTATAGAGATGAAGAACATAGCAGTGATTGCTGGGGGTGGGTATACAGGGGAAAGGAGATGAAAGGGTCTAAATGGGTAGCAGGGGCTCTTGGTCATGAAGGAACAGTTTATTTGGACAATTCAGTTCACAAATGCATCCTAGAAAAAGCACTACATACGTCATTGCTGAATATCACTATAGTCACCTCCAAAATACACCTGTAGGCTGTTTGGTGATATTGATGACTATTGATGAGTATGAGGTGATATTGATTTGGCGATGAGTTAACAAACTTGATTTTCAGACTTCATATGATGACCTCTGATGGTCATTCCAGAAAAAGAGTCCCAAAATTCCTATGACGGGTGAACCAGGCACTGGCATCGGTGCACAGCTTCCCAAGGGGAGAACTTCAAAGGCCACCATAGTGTAATTCAGCAATGAGGAATGTAGCACTTTTTCTAGGATGACTTCCCAAATGTAATTGTCTGACTTCATATATAGAGGATATGGTAGCTTACACCAAAATACATAGATGGTAAAGTTCCAAGGGACTCCACACAAACACACAAACATAAAATTAGTGGAGGGAAAAGTGGTGAGATCTGAATAAGGTCTGTGGCCTGCATCAACGTTGACTTTCTGTATTTGATCTGATTCTCTAGATAGGCAAAGATGGTCTCAAGGCAGGAAACTAGCTTATGGTTAAGACCTATTAGTTACTTTGGGGACTTTCTGTACATCTACAATTTCAAAATTTTAACAAAGTCAAAAGGGGGTGTAAAGTAAAATACTAATACAAACAAGCAAGAAAATTTCAAGTCCTCCATGGGAAGACAGAAAGAAAAGAGAAGCACAAGTAGCTGATGAAAAAAATTAAACAACCAAATGGTAGACTTAAACACAAATACCAATATATCAACAACAGATTTATTAAAACTTGAAAATATTATGGACTACTACTCAGCAACACAAGGAATAACTTTCGATACGTAGCACAGTAATGAATTTCAAGAGAATTATACTGTTTAAAAAAAAATGCAAAATGCTCAAGGTGCTGAATCTATTCTTGCATTTATTTGAGGCTTGAATGCAGACCAAAGGAATCTGTGGCAATACAAGTTAGGAAAGTGGTTGCCCAGGAGAGGAGTTGTTTGACTGGAAATGGACACAGGAAACTCTCCAAGGTAATGGAGACACTCAGTGCTTTGTCAGGTGTGTGGGCTACACAAGTACAAACATTCGTCAAAATGAATTAAACTGTACATTTAATAGCAGTGCCTTTCTATGGATACAAATTATACCTTTATTTTAGAACATCCTTTAAAAAGAACTGTACATTTCTTTTCATACATCCCTGTGAATCATTTAGCGCACTTCCTGGGACGCCCACGCTCCCTTGGAGGTCACAGTGATAAAACAGTGTGTGATCATAGCGCTTTAGATCCGAAGGGCTGGACACACATTTTCACATGGCTATAGGTTGGCCAGATACTATTCAAATATTCTGCCTTATCTCAACCTCCACATTTTAACAAAAGAAAAAAATAAGGAAGACAAACATGTCTTTAACCAAGGGAATGGAGAGTTTCTCACCCATTCTGAGCAGCATTATAAGAAGAATGCTGACAACATCTTCTCCTTTTTCTTTTGGGAGGAAAAATAGCACAAAAGAACCTTAGACCAGGGCAGCAGAAGCTTTAGTTAGATTTTAGGAAACATTTGACTAATCTGTAAGGGTATGAATCTAGTTAAAAGTGTATCTATGAAAATGAGCAAATATACTTCTCACAAAGTTTATAGAATTACAGATTTATGGTGGAAGCCATCCTCTCAGATGCCACCTTTAATCCCTAAAGATTTGCATCTTGTCAGTTTAAGAGTTGGTGCTGTAAAATCTTTGTCTTATAATTAGCTACTGTGGATCTGTTCTCAGAAAATGATCCCTGGGATAAACACTGGTTGGGAAATTCTGTCCCTCTCCAAAACATTTTTATTGCACTTTACTTAAAAGGCTAGAAGACAGTTCAACTCAACAATAAAATGGATATGGTGTAATGCCATTGGCAGCATTCACAGAGATATTCTGAAAAGAGTCTCCTTTTCTCAGAATGTTTAAAAATCAATTAAATCTGGAAAACCAGAGCCATCAGGCACAGAAGAGCTGGGATTATTCAGTGAACACATATTTTAAGGGCTCTCAAAGGAAAAGTAAAGCCTAACACTGATGGCAAATCGTGGTTAAAATTCCTTAAGGGAATAATTTAAGAGAGAAAGTTGGGTTTGGGGAGAGGGAAGGGCCTACTGAAGACATACCAAGTAGTACAACGGTTGCACACATCCTTAAACACAGTCATGCCCCAGGTGAACACTATATGGGCGACAGTTGAAGCCATCACCCGTATCCGTAGGGACAGAAAGAGCCCTTAACATCTCAGAGCTATCCAGACCGGAATTGGCTGCATTTTCTCAAATCCCCAAACACTAAATTGAATGGGGATTCCATCTCCCCAAATGATTATTAAGTCAGCAAAAATTTGTATTCACAATTAGAATTTTGAGTTTAATAAATTTTACAGATACAAAATAGTCAGCCAGGGGGGTTCAGCAGAAGAAAACGAGGTCCCCTTCGTTCCTTCTGTCAAACAAATTCATCAAGTGCTACTCTATTTAACAATAAAAGGAATTTGGGGGAAAGAAATAAGTTCTATGTCACCGTAAGTACCTGTCGATCTCTTAAAGAGGATGGTGCATTTGATGCATTGACCTTCTGTAAAGTTATTTCAACAGAATGACCATTAAATTCTATTGCACTCCTTGTTTTATGGTAATGCAGGAGGGTAAGTAAAACACTTTCAAAATGTGTTTTGAATTTCTGCTTTATAATTATAGTTTTCGAGGAAAGCATCTAGACTTTAAAATATGAACTTATTGAAAAACTTTGAATTGTTATCTAATTTTTGGAACTGCATGCTTGGGTTTAATCTGCTCAGTTCAATTCACTAATCTTTAGCTTCTTCTACTAATCAGCTCAGCTCTGTCTATACAGCTGGTAAACAGTAAGCATGGATTCCTAATTGGACCAATGTTATTGCTCCTTATGTGAGTATATGTGTATGTGTGTGTATTTGAGAAAGAGAGAGAGAGAGAGCAAAAATCACCTTGTCATCTCAAATAACCTCTAATATCATTCAATAATTTTACAATTTTAGAATAATACCACTTTTATGATGTAGGTTATATGCCTGTATTTTAATTGCTGAAATTAGGGAAATACAGCAATATAAAGGAGCTGAATATTTTTTGGATATCTCATTTCTCTTCTCCTCAGGCAAGAGGAAACAGCGAATGAAGCCCAGATTCTCCATCACATTCAGTAGGTAAATGGCGGGTTCACTGCAGAAGTTTACCCTAATACTTCCTCAATTTTGTTTTTTAAAAATCCCTTTAGCCCATAAAGGGTTGCGCAAAGAAATGACTGAGCAAAGCAAGCAGAGAGGAAGTGCTTCCCGCTGGAATCAGGAGAGGTCCAGGGATCTGGGCCTGCCGTGCCCAGCACTGCTGACAGGGCTGAAGTGAAGAAGCACTTCCAGATCTTCTTCTAAGGCAGTGTTTCTCAACCTTTTCTATCTCACCCTTGAACCTAGAGTTAAACTTCCACAGTGCACTTAAATTACATTGATCAAAACAAGAATATACCTACTGTGCTTTGAACTTCTTTGGAAAATAATTTAATTAATGAGGCCAGTGTGGTGGCTCATGACTGTAATCCTAGCACTCTAGGAGACCCAGGCTGGTAGATAGCTTGAGCTCTGGAGTTTGAGACCAGCCCGAGCAAGAGCCAGACCCCATCTCTATGATAAACAGAAAACATAGCCAAGTGTTGTGGCAGGTTCCTGTAGTCCCAGCTACTCGGGAGGCTGAGGCAAAAGGATCACTTGAGCCCAGAAGTTTGAGGTTGCTGTGAGCAGTGAGCTATGGCACTCTACCCAGGGTGACAGAGTGAGACTCTGTCTCAAAAAATATATATATTAATTAAGGATTTTTAAAAGTTTTTGCAGCACACCTCAAATCCTCTCATTACACATTGGTTGAAAATAACTGCTTTAAAGAAATTAGGTCCAATGATGCCAAGGCTTGCCAGAGAGTTCTAGGTCTCAGAAAAGCATAGAAGCAGAGATGGCACACTCAGCTCTGAGGGCACATTAGGCATAGATGATGAATACTCTTTGGCAATGAAACGCTTCATTTCTCAACATGCTTCTCCACCTAAAAGGAAATGTTTGCCTGATATTCCCAAGGTCACCACCTGCTTGATAACCATTATAAAGATCTATAATGGTTGTCCTTATTCCTCTCTTTCTTCTCCCAGATGTTAAGTCTGATGGAAGGTAAACAGGCGGAGAAGAAAGGGCTAAGGAAGGAGAGTGGAAGCTGAATGGTACCTAGGAACCAAAGTTGTGTCTAGGGACTGTTCTCTGGTTGGAACACACAGGGAAAAGCCCATGGGGACCTTTAACTGACCCCGAGGTTCATTACCATACAATTAACTTTGCCAATTTGTATCCTCAAGGGTTCTTCTGGAGGATTCTAGGAAAAGTGTGCCTATCAAGGAGTTTATAATGTAACTCCAACCTGTCAATTATTTCAAGGGTGGGAAATGACACTAATCCTGGGGGACTTGGGCAAGGATGGCAGGACCAACTAGTGAGCATATAAAGACTGTGGGTGCTCGGACTTAGGGGGTTCTCTTCTCCACTACCAGAGGAAGGACCCATCTCACTCTTTGGTACAGTCTTGCTGCAGGTTACACGCATATGCATTTTATGGCTTTGTATTTGTAATCACTCCCTCATCATCTAAGCCGCAGTGCTCACTCTTCCATAATGGGAGCCAAGAACCAGGGAACATCATATTCCATCCGGATCCAACACCTCCAGCCATTCCCCAGTCAACTGGAAAATGTGCCCTGTCATGTGACCTCTCCAATGCATTTCTGTCCACTTTTTTCATAGACATTGGTTCTTCAAGACAAACCACTATTTTTTCTGCTATAGATTCCTACCTTCTTCTATGCTGACCTTCCTTCAATCTTTTCTACATCAACGATATTGTCATTTAACATAGATTCAATCAAGGTCTTTCAAATCTTCCTGTCACTTAAAATAAAAACTTGAGCACATGCACCATGACCAAAACCCCTGCATGTTTGGGCCCCCAGTGTTTGTCTGCATGCACCGTGGAGCCCTTCCAACACCCACACGCTATGAGCAGTCCTGCTTTTACTTCAGGCTTTGCCAAGTTCTCTTCTCCCTTTCTAATTTTCTCTTCTTCTCTCTGCTTGTTCAGTCTCCATCTCTAATGGAATTCTTCAGAGAAGTTTTTCCTGGCTGTGGGAGGAAATCTAGGCCCCACTCCACTTAACAGGGCACACGTGTACTGTATCTGCCCAGAGGAGGGCGATTTATTGAGTTTCACAATGTGCCACTCAGGTCATCTGAACAAAAACTGGGATAGGAGAAACTGAGCAGCTCTCTAAAGGACATTCAGTTGCTTGGTGCTGAAATTTAGATTCAAAATCTAGAAGAAGTTGCACTGTTAAGTTCTATGTGATATGCTAATGGGTTCTAAAATTATTTGTTGAAAGAATGATAAAATGAATGTTATGAGAAAGCATTATGAACTAGAAATTCTACTCATTGCCCCAAATCTAGGTTCCACATTGGTTTCTTAGAGTTTGATGTTTTATAGAGAGAATAGGCCACAATCATATCAGAGAGATAATGTCCTTGGAAACTGGTAGGATAAGTTGTTAGCATCAAATTAATTTTATGTAAAATAAATAACAAACATGATTTATGTTTTTAAGAAAGACTTGAGTCTGTAGACTGAGATTCTAGTCATTTCCCAGGGCATTTTTGGCTGTAGCTTACACATTACGTGTAAATTAGCTTTGGGATTCCAAAATTACTCCCAAGACCTAATTGTTCATCTCTCTCCCAAGTATATGTCCATGATTCTGTCCTTTTTTAGATGTACTATTTTAGAAAGTTTAAGTATGTGCATGAGTAGAAAAGTACATTTCTGACAGAGTTGAACAGAAAAATTGATTGAAAAATCCCTTTAGTCCGAAACACAGAATCCTGTGCAGTTTGGCTAAGAAGGCCTGAGTGGAGCCAGGTAAGTGCTGTGCGAGTGCTTTTTCTATGTTTTTTATTTTTCTAGAATCTTCTTTGAAGTGGTGCTTTAGGAATCATAAATAACTTGCACTGTCCCTGCAAAGGGCAGGATTAAGGTCCCATTATTAGGGGGAAATGAAGGCTTAGGCAGTTGCAGCAAATTATATGAGGCTTTGGCCAAGTGGCAGTGAAAAAAATTACCTTGTCTGGTTTATAGTGATTTTGTTGGACGTGAAAATAATTGGGGATGGTTGTGGTACCTAATAGCCTGGCAAAGTTTCTTCCTAGAAAACTAATTCAACTCTCAAGCCAGGTCATATTCTTAAAGAGCCTTTTATTCCCTAGCTACATTCAAATTCCCATCTCAAAAATAGACACAGTGATTCTGAAATTAATTTTGTTTATCACAATTTCTGCTCTCAGTATAGCTATAATGGTAGATAAGCAGCAGATCTGGGCTTTCTGGATCTGTCCTGCTGTCATTCACATGTTCTTGCCAAGCTCCATTTATCAACTTCCATGTTATTGTCAAAGCATCCATAATCCACCCCCCCTTATTATTATTTCCTCCCTCCACTCTACTTGAGAAATAATCAGAGTAGCAGGGAGCATGTCCAGGCAAATTAGCTAATGTTGCAGTTAATTTCCAGTCATAAAGGTGATCATTTTCTTCTTCATTCCAGTTGAAGTAATTCACCATGTACATGAATTCTCTCATGAGTCCTTTTAAAAAGTCATATTGCTGGTTGGTACCTAAAAGAAGGGGAGGTGGTAGCGGGAGTGGTGCCATTGGTATTGGAATGGCTGGGAAAAGTTATCTTCGCTCATGCCCCAACACACTTATGGTATTTCCTATCAAACTTTTTTCATTACTTTGTCTATTTCTGAGTTTGCCCTCAACTAAGCAAGCACACTGTGAGACTTCCTCCCTACCTCACCAACATTTCTGTGCATTTTGCAATGAACATTGTGATACTTAAATGAATTGAAGAAATAAATTGCTGATCAGGAAACCAGCATCTAATTAATCATGGATATGAACCTTCCTAACAATCACAGCCCTGTTTTGTGAACCTCTCTGCCCCATACCCATTGTTCTCTATCACTGTTTTTAGAAGTTTACATAACTTTAATTTACTATTCCCCTTGGTCAAAGGGAAAAGAATATATGGTTAAAACAGTGGTTGAAAGTGGTTGTTAAAATTTACAAGTCATTCTTAATTTTAGAATATAGAAATAAAAGAAATGGACCCTAAAATTATTTCTTAAAAAGTTATCAAAAGCAACCAATACAGAGTATATTTACTGATGTAATGATAGTATTGGCAGTCAGAACCTAGAATTAAACACCTGTACTTAATATTATCAGTTATTTTTCTAATTGTTTTAGGCAATGAATGAAAAAAGATTGAAAGGAACAAAGACAAAATTTTCCATAATTTTCAAAGGATGTCTTGACCCTGAGAACATGCCAGGCAATCTCCTGAAAAAACATTTAGAAACTGTAAAGGTTTTGTAAGGTGGTAAAGTAGCTACCAGATAAATAAGGTGAAATGTGTATCTTATCTATATTCATAAAATAATCAGTAGGAAAATAAATCCAATTTCTACAATGGAAAGACTAATTTGGAGTTTAAAAAAATTCCAGAATCCAGTGGAGTTACTTTTCCTCCCCGCCATCCGCACCCCATTTGTTCCTGGACAACATTTCAAGGTTTGATACCCATTTTGAGATTTTGTTGGTAATACTTCAAGTTCACAATTTTCCCTTTTGTATCAGAGTCCACCACAAAGAGTTTTGACATTTTCCTTGGTTTTAACAGCTCTTAATGATTTCAAAGTCAATGGATTACAGCAGATAGATCCAAAGCAACTAAAAAAGATAGCTATCTACAAAACTACGAGTTTCACACATATGTTCATGCATATATTCAAAGCCAGTTGATCCTTTCAATTTCCATGTATCTTCTTGGGGAATACGTGATTTTCTGTGCTGTTCTTTGAATTTCTTTCTTCTAAATCGACTTCTAATGCACAGTTCTTGAAATACAAAGACATATTAGAACAAATTTCAAAAGGGGCCCCATATGACATGCCAGAGCCTTGGAGCCTGATTAGAACAGGATTTGGAATCATTTATGGCACTGAATATAATTTAAGACACCATGTTGCTCCTTCAGAGGAAGCTTTATTTATAACAGCAGTACTATGCTGCATAACAGATGCCAATGGAAAGTGAAACGATGATGAAATTAATTTGACCTTTCTCAAGCCTGCAGCACATAAATCAGATATATTTAATAAAGATCAAGTTTGCAAGAAATAGCTTCGACTGGAGAGTATAAATGCTTCAATGAGAGAAATGAAGGCAACACTTTGTACCGTTCTGAATACAATTTAAATTAAGCCAAAATGATGAAAATTGTAGCTTGGAGATGTGCAACTTTTCCTCATTAAGTATATAAGTAATTCAGTCATTCCACTGCATTTTTTAGGCCATTGGGCACAGAACAGGTATCAGTCTGTTGTGTATCTAACAAAAACTAATTTCTGACGTCTAACGAGGATAAGTGCATTAAACAGTGTTTTGGTGTTTATTTGGGTGTGATTTTGTTATCAAATTCCCTTTAAAGACTATAGTGTAATTTTTTACTAAAATCCCTGGACTTTGGAAGTCTTTATATATGAAAAATGTTAGAGAAATCCTTCCTCAAAATAAAAGCAAAATGATTGAAGTTTCCTGGCGAGGACAGAGGTCAAAAGTTTATTCTGAAGACAGAGATTTTTAAGATTAAAGTCAGGCTTGGAAGGAAACCTGCTTTATTTTAAAGAAAAAAAAAAACTGACAGGGGCCAAACTCATTACTATCAGAATACCCAGCAGCCCCCAAGCACGTCAGCAAGAGCAGGAAGAGACCACGTGCATTAGACCAGGCGGGAGGGAACTGAATTCCCTCATTCATTCATTTGTCCATTCAAATACCAAGTCCTACTGTGTGACAGATCCTAGGGAAGAAAAATGAGCAAGAAGCAGATACTACTGTATAAATGCTCTCATCATCAGGCTGATTGCAATGATTTTCTTGCAGACAGATCTCTTTTATATGGCTCAATGCTGTCATCATGGGATGTGTGAGATCTCAGGCAGCACAATTCTGCCCCGGTAATATCAACAATGACTCCCTAAGGCTAGGTGCAGTGGCTCATACCTATAATCCTAGGACCTCTGGGAGGCCAAGGCAGGTGGATTTCTCAAGCTTAGGAGAACAAGAGTAAGATCTCATCTCTAAAAAAATAGCTGGGAAGGCGCCTGTAGTCCCAGGTACTTGGGAGGATGAAGCAAGAGAATCACTTGAGTCCAAGAGTTTGAGGTTGGACTAAAGGTGACAAAGTGGGACTCTGTCCCCCCCCCAAAAAAGACTCTTTAGAGGACCTGAGCTGACTCTTTGAATAGAGATGGGAATTCATAAGGCTGCTGGGGAGAATGCGTGTTCCAGACAAAGGGAAAAGAAATGAACAAAAGACACAGAGTGAAGAGTGAGTAGGAGGGTCTGGGGTGGAGGGCCGTACAATGGAGACTGAATTCTATTCGAAGTAATAAAGACTTTGAAAAATGAAGTGAGCCTGAGGAATAGGACCGCGATGTTTGCATTACAGAACGGTCAGTCAGTTTGGAATGTGATTCTGAGGATGGCATGGGGTGGGGGACAAGTGTGGGGTAAATGCCAGGAGACCTTTTACAAATTCCTTAAGGAACTAGCAGGCTGATGGGGTCTGGATTAGAACAGCAGCCCTGGGAGTAAAAGGGGAAGATGGTTCCAGTAACCTTTAGGAGCTTGATTAATAGGATTCATGTCTCTTTAGATGTATGGGAAGTCACGACGGTAATAAACACCGTTTATATTCAAACACTTGGGTTTGGGATGCCTGAAGGAATCTGGTATGGTGTCCAGGAAGCTTCAGAAGTAAAGAACTGATTGGGAAAGATGTGGTCCAGGGATGCAGTGTCAGAACTCATTGGCGTAATAAGCTCGGGAAGGCGCGGAGTAGGCAAAGTGGCCGAGAAATAGATATAGGGGTGGGGGTAGGGAGCAAAAAGAAGACACAGGAGAAACCAAACATCTGTTGGGAGAGGCTGGGAAGTGTGGCCAGAGAGAGACACTCAGGAGGGAACGAACTCACAGGGCACAGCCTCTGTGCCAGGCAGAGGACTGGGCTGTTCCCACACATAGTTTCTCATCGGCATTTCCAGTATTTGATTCACTCTCCACACATTATGCCCACTTTACAGAAAATGAACCTGAAACACAGAGAGATTGAGTAACTGTCCAAGCTCACTGAGCTGTGAACCAACCAAAGCAGGATTTGAATCCAGGTTGTCTGGGTCTAAAAGACTAGTTATTTGGGAGTAAAATTATATGTAGTATGTACGCTTATTCTGTGGGATGGGTTGGGGGAATGGTCCATTTTCCCCCCTAGGGTATGATTTGGGGGCAGGATGTAATGGCCTAAGTGTTAATCACATTGTGTGACGCTAAAACAGGTTGTTATAAATGGAGGTGCCCCTAAAATCCTCTGGCTGCTTCCCCCTCCTCATACACTTGTAGATAGTCTTTAAAACAGAATTAAGAGCTTCTGTATGACCTAAATTTCCTCTGTTGTGACTGTCTTGTTCCAGAGTCCCCTATGAGTAAGACATTGCCAGGATTTAGGGTGATTTGAAAGGGCAGAGACAGTCCAACCTTAAAGGACATTGTCCAGAGAGGAATGCAGTAGCAGGTGCTTTTGTTGACAAGGGAAGGCAAATGAGGAGAGGAAAGTGAGAATGCAGCCCCCTACCCAGAATATTGCCACAGTGCCCCCACACTCATGCATAGCTGGCCTCCCATCTTTTCACTGAGTCAGGAGTTCCCCAGGAGTTCCAAGGAGCAGACCATGGCTCCTTGCACTTCTCTGCAGCCTCTTGTGCAGCTCTTGGGTTAGTCTCTAGGGAGACCTCCATCCCCTCCAAGTTTGTCTCCAGCACTTGAACTTGAAGGACATAGAGAAGTTTGAGCCCCACTAGAATGGAGAAATATGATGAAAACTAGAACAACTCATGAATAACCCAAATTCATCTGCAACCAAGTTTCAACTCCTAATTGTCAGCTGGGACAACTTTTAGATTTGGGAATCAATTCACAAATTGGGGTGCACATTTAAAAATTTTGAACTGAGCATCTTTTATTTTATGATTCTGATTTTTTTTTTTTTTTTTTTTTTTGCGGTTTTTGGCCAGGGCTGGGTTTGACCCTGCCCCCACCCGCACATGGGGCCGGCGCCCAACACCTTTGAGCGACAGGTGCCGCTCTATGATTCTGATTTTATTACAATGTCCATGGCCAAGCCAGTACTTGGCTGTATCTTGGCTTGCTAACATCTGAGTACTCATCTGAAACCGAAACTTTTGCTTTTAATAAAGTGTCACGTTCACCTTGTTGTATACATCTTAGTCTTACAGATTATCATGACGAGAAACTGGGTAGCTCAGAAATCTAGAGGCAATCATTAAGATGATGGATAAAGATACTTCTCCGTGCAATGTATAACTAATGCATGTGATTTTTAAGAATCTAAATCCACATTCCCTTTTATGAGATAGGAGTTTACTATAAATCATCTTCCTGAAAAGTTTGGTAGTTAATTTTAAGAAGAATCATCTGGAAATGTCTTGTTACCCATCTGAATTCCTTGAAAAACAAGGAATTTGTTGTGATTTAACCTTACTTTTTCATAACTAAGTGTCTTTGAGAGTTTGTTCTATAATACAAGTGACAAAATAGCACAGAAGCTAAAATATTTGTATCAACAATAATGTGATCAATTACTCAAACATTGTGCATCAAAACCCTACATTCCAAGGCATTATTAACTGGAATTCTTGATGACAATGTCAAATATTGCAATTTTTTAAAAATATAAACTCTGTGGTAACTTTCCCATCCCTGTTCATTTTTCTTTCAATATCTTCATCATTTTGAAAGAATCACGTTTTGAACAAGCAGCAGATGTTAATACAGAAATATAGAACATCTCAATTTTCTCATTGCTAACTCAGCTTACTGAGCCAATTTCCCAATTCTCACATTCCTGAGTCCTGGGAGAAAATGCTAATTTAGATTGTTAAAATTGACACAGGTTAGAGTATAAAGGGTAATTAGCATAAAATCCTACACAAAGTGTTCTTAGCACCATTAATCAACACCCACCTAGGCATATACTTTTTTAGGCAGAGCTGATGTTTCAAGGAGCTGAAAAATATCAAAAATATTCTCTTTTAGTTAGGTAATAAAAAATGCAGAGTTTGTCCTCACATGAAGTTGGAGGATTTTTAAGGAAAAATACCTAATGTGCAGTTCAAGCATAACTTGTATTTCACACTTAAGATGTATTTAAAGCACATAAAAGTATTCTCTTGAGGAAAACGCCTCTTAAACACTTGTGTTTTTGACATATTTCTCTTGGTGCCATTCTATACATGTGTTGTTATTGCTAAAAAGAACGATGCGTTTCCTTTTTCCCCTTCCTACTTACTTGCAAAGGCTGCTGCAAATGGCACCATTGTTTGTCTCAGTACAAGACATTGCGGGTGTCTCTGCTGCTTTTATTTGCCAGAGTTCTACACCCAAACACACCTACTTCTACATCCAAATACACGTACTTCTACGCCCAAATACCCCTGCACCCTATGCCCAAGTATACATATACCTATGCACAAATACACCTACACCTACACCTAAATACACCTACACTCAAATACACCTACACATATGCCTAAATACACCTACACCTATGCCCAAATACACCTAATGCTATGTCCAAATACACATACACCTATGCCCAAATATACCTACACCCAAATACACCTACACCTATATGTAAATACACATACACCCAAACACACCTATACCTATACCCAAATACACCTACTCCTATGCCCAAATATACCTACACCTATGCCTAAATACAGCTACACCCAAACACACCTACACCTCTGCCCCAATACAACTCCACCCAAATACACCTACTCCTACACCCAAATACACCTACACCTATGCATAAATACACCTACATCTACACTTAAATACACTTACATCTACTCTCAAATACACCTCCTACTACACCCAAATACACATACACCTACACACAATTACACCTACTCCTACACCCTAATATGCCCCTCAGGTCTGAGTCTGCTCATCAGGACAGAGGCTATGTGAGTGCCCTCTATTTAAGTGAAGCTTTTACCCCCCTCTTCTTGCTAATGATGAGAACTAGCAAAAAGACATCTGTCTTCTAGTTAGATGAATGTTTTGAAGTCACTCAACTTTTTTCTGTTCCTTAGGTTCCTCATTTGCAAAAGAGAAAAATGACATAAGTATCAAAGATGACAAGTATAAAAAAAAATCCTTCAAATTTCAGAGGCATAAGGGATGCACATTTCCTGAAAGCCAGTGTATCTATGTTCCCGGGATGCCAATAAGACCCACCTTTGCAAATCCCATCTTGGAGACCCAATGAATGGAGCGTAGCTACAAACATGTTCTGTTACCCCTGGAGGCCATTTATTCTGCATAAGGTAATGCTGCTTTGTATAGGTTGTTGGTTAGGCACAGGAGACAGAAACTGAACAGAATGGTCTCAGGAGAGAGATTGTTTTAAAAAATTCCAGGGCCACAAGATAAGTGTTCTAATAAATGCTGGTGCTAGGAGAAAAAGCAGCAGGACACCTAATTAAAACAGGGAAAAGGGACTAAGAGGAAGGATGCGTACGATTTGCACGGGTGAGTAATAAAGTAAAGAGAATGTTCCTGACACAGCATGTTTGGGGAGACAGAAGAGGATGAATTCTAGGAGCAGAAATTTCTGTACAGTTGAGGGAGACAGAATAAAGCAGAGGGGGCCTGAGATGAAGCTGGCGTAGTCGGCGAGAGCCAGGTGTACCCGGGTAAGGAACCAGGTTGAACCTGAAAACCAGTGTGAAGTCAGTGGAGGGCGCTGAGTGGGGGAGGGGAGACACATCCTTGCGCTTTAGAAAGACTAATCTGGCTGCAAAGGGAGAACAGTTTGGACCCCGGAGAAGACTTGAGCCAGGAGATCAATGAGAAGCTGTAACAGGGACCCCATGGCAGGTGCCGGCGATTGGGGGGCAAGGAATGGTGTAGGCTGGAGAAGCAGAGTTGAAGGTAAGCACAGCTCACCTGTACCAGGTACTATGTATGGGACACTGCAGTAGCCATGTACTGTCTCATTGGATTGTCATGTACCAAAGATTATATAAGTATAGGTATTGCTTTACTCCTTAAAGATGAGGAAATTCAATTTTAAAGGGGAATCAATTCAAACTCAGGCCTTTCGCACAGGCAAAACTGGGGATGTGGAACCAGGAACTTGTAAGAGCTCCATGGCATGGTCCTTGATGTGCGTTCCAGGAGGAAGAATTGATGTGGACATTGCCCAATTACAAGAGGTGGCAGGTGGTGAGGGGTTACCTGTGTTTGGAAGCGATGAGGGAGGTCGTTCCCCAGATACTGACGCAGAAGGAGATTCGTGGTCGGTGGAAGGCAGGAAGAAGGATCCGACCAGATCAGTGGGTTCCTCCAGTCTGAGGGGGCTGCAGGATGGGCGGTTGGCAGGGTGGCCCTAGACTTGGAGAACAGTGTGTGGGACTAGATGTGTCGGCTGTCGGATTAGCACCGCATCATTATATTCCTTGGGTTTCAGTTTGTAGAGAAAGACAATAAAAGGCCTGAGAAGGGGCAGTCGTAGGGGTTGGAGCAAAATCTGGAGACTCTGTTGTCAGAAAAGCCAAAGGAAGTGTTCATGACCAATAAAAACATCAAACTCCTCAGAAGTTAGTAGGATATGGACGGAAAAAGATGTCGTTTGGTTTTGTAACCAGAGGGATTTCCCAGAAGATGCAGGACTCGGTGGGCACACAGTGTACTACCCCCACACTGGCCTTAAATGCTAGTGTCCCTCTGCAGATGACACGATGACACCACCTGTCACCTCTTCTACAGCATACGGTGTGGACAAGGGGCAGTCCTGGGCCATCTACTGCCTTCTGTATCCTCTCATGCTCACTCGTACATCTCACTTGAATTGAAAGGACGCAGATTCTAGCACCATTCAACTTTGACTTAAATGGTTGCTGAAGCCGTAGCCTAAGCCCCTTATGGTTTTGGAGAGCTGAACACTTAAGCCCAGATGTATAGGAAGTCTGTCAATTAAGATTTCGAACTCATATCCGGGTGCCCCCTCCAAAAAAAAAAAAAAAAAAAAATTTCGAACTCATCATGAAAACGTGCTGCTGATGACCACAGTGACATTCAGCCATGAGGTGCGTAGCTCTTTGTTTAGGATGAGCAGGAACTTAATTGTCTGACCTCATATTTTAAAAATGATTCCCTTCCTCCCCTTCAAAGGAAGGTTTTTTTCAAAGGAGAAATCGTGGCCAGATGCTTCCTTTAAGCAGAGAACCCCTCCCAAGGTTACTAATGTTATTTCCAGAGGACATGCATAGCTCTTATTTTGTAATTATACCACACTCAGGTATGAATGACATTGAGAAAGTTTTTACTTCTGGAGCACCTTACATTTTCACGGCATTTTTGTACTGTTAATGTTTTGCTCTATGGTGGTTCCTGAGAGAAAGAAGAGTGAAGAGAAATCATGGTTTCTATAAAACTGCTATAAAATATTCTGTTTTTAATTCTTGATTCTTTTCCAAATTGATTAACAAATTCATATAATTTTAAAGCAGCCTTCATGCACAAGAATTAACAACTTATACAAAGCCCTGGGATGCTCAGTTTACTAAAGGGAAATGGATAGTGATACTCATTTACTAAAGGTAAGTGATGCATCTATATTGCTTACTTCAGGTCACTTAAAACGTCAGTACCACAGCCAGGAAGGAAATCAGAAAGGATGTGTTCCCAGCCACTAGAGCTGTAATTCCTCCAAGTCTGAATCTTTGCATTTAACTCTGTTGCACAGAGGATTAACAAATTTACTTCTCTCAGAATGGGGAAGAAAAGATTCATCTCATTTCTGCTGTATTCGAAATTATGAAACCAAATTCAGTTTCACAGAATATTATTTGGAAGCAAACCAAGCCCATTCACTATGGAAGGAAGACTCTCTCCACTAGCAAATGTTCCCAAGATGAATGGACAGATGAAAAGACAAGCAATTTATTTTTATTTGACACTGCGAATGGCAATTTATTCCTCGGCGAATTTGTCCTTTGAAGGAAATGCAAAATATCAGTCCAATGTCTTTATGTATCCATATAGAAATAAAATATCAATTGTGATCAGGCCAATTTTGAGCTATGAGACAAGTATAGTAATCACACATTTTATCATAATATTAGTATTAGTATGTTAAATATGTTCATATAAATATGTAAGATGCAGAAACTACATTTCCGTTTCTGTAATCAATTGAGTGAATTATACACGGAATACCATTACATTGCAAATCGGTCAGTCCTTAATACCTCTAAATGGGGCATGGACAAGCTGAAGTCCTAGATAGTGAACTATGCATTATACTCTTACCGTAAGTGTGTAAAAGCAATACTTAACAATAACTAAGAAAATGCTGTGAAGGCTATGTTAAGCAGTGTGATGAAAATATTTCAAATTGTATATAAAACCAGCTCATTGTACCCTGTGATTGCACTGATGTACACAGCTATGATTTTTTTTTTTTTAAAAAAAACAAACCAATACACCTTTTTGGGAAGGAAGTATGGAGAATCCTAAAAGAACTCAAATTAGACCTCTCATTTGATCTTGCAATCCCACTACTGGGCATCTACCCAGAAGAAAAACAGTCATTTTATCATAAGGACATTTGCACTAGACTGTTTATCACAGCTCAATTTAAATTTACAATCACCAAAATTTGGAAACAACTAAATGCCTGCCAACCCAGGAATGGATTAACCAGCTGTGGTGTATATATATATATATATATATATATATATATATATATATATATATGTATGTCTGTATATATATCATGGAATACTACTCGGCCCTTAAAAGAGAGGGAGACTGTATATCTTTTGTATTAACCTGGATGGAGGTTCTGGATGACATTCTTCTTAGTCAAGCATCACAAGAATGAATAAGAATCCAATGTGCTTAATTCTAATATGAAGGCTGTAGACGACCCCATACAAGGTGGGTGGCAGGGGAATGAGGAAGCCAGGAGAGGGAAGGGGAGATGGGGGATCATGGCATATGACGCATCCCTTGGGAATGGGACACAATTATAAGAGGGACTTTACCTAACAAAAGCAATCAGTGTGACCTAATTCTTTGTACCCTCAGTGAATCCCAAACAATAAAAAAAAAAAAAAAATGAAAGGGAAAAAAATAAAAATAAAGTGCTCAAAATCCATAAGCCGCCCCCCAAAAGATGCAAAGAGGTAGAAATAAGTCTAACAGTTTTCTATTGGAAGGGAACTTAGAAAATATGTAATCAGAATCCTCCATTTTACAGACAAGTAGTGATTTCCTCTACCTGCTAAGTGTGAAGTGCAAATTCCAAGAAAGGAAAGCATCTGTGGAAAGCACACTGGATCAAAACAAGCAACCAATGCAGAAACAGAGATCAAATAAAATGGTCCAGGAGGACACTGATAAATGGATCACGCCCCTCTTCCAGGTTCACGAAGCTCGTTGAAGCCCTTCTACTTTGGACCCTGAGAAGAAAAAAGAGATACATGTGTGATTGAGATAATTTTGATGATACTGAAATTAGATGAAGACACTAAAGCACTGCTCTTGATCCTTAATTAGCTAGATAGATCTTACAGCGGCAAACCTCAGATTATTTTTGTTATTCTTACCAAAAATGGCTTTAAAATCTAATTGATTACAGTAATGTTTCAAAAACATGTTTTTCTATTTCCATTTTAGTGGAACCCTTCTGGGTTTTTAGTGGTTAGCAAAAAACTGTTAATATCCTTCTTCATTCTAACCAAATCTTTTATTTGCTTTCGTGTCCTAATGGCTGTTTCACTAAATATGAAAGCCATATTTTTGCTTTTCAACTTTGGCTTTCATTGAGGAAACTAAATACATTCTTCAGAAGAAAATTGTATACTTGAACTAGCTCTCCTTGTCGGAAAAAATGCTGTTCCATTTCTTACCTCATTTCAGTTTTTTTTTAATTTTTTCTTTATAATTAACATACTTGTAGTAAAGCAGGTCCCCTTTCTCTCCAACTGCCCTTGTTAGCTTCTTTTTTTCCTCCTCTGATTTCTTCTGCTTCTTCTTAGTGGAAAGCATCATCTCTGTTGTCCAATAGTTAATTTTGAAGAGCAAAAAGCATTTTGTGTTGAAAATGCATGGTAAAATATAAAGCTTTATATAAAATGTCCTCTGTTATTTGCATACTACCATGACCTGGTGCTGTTTGGACATTTATTTTATGATGTTAGTGAGCCATAGAACACACACACCCTTCTCCTGCTTGACCTCGTAGTTCATTGTTACAGGATGACACCATTACTGGGGCCTATGTTCTCCAGAACCTTGACATTGAGCAGAAGAATTTACCCATCCTACTATGTAAAAAGAGTTTTAGTCTATGTCTGCTTAATATCTAAAGAGAAATAATAATGAAAGTAAAAGAGAAGATTCTTATCAGAATTAAATGTCTATCCTCTATCTATATGTCTATGTATCTATCTAATTGCTTAAAAGATTTGCTAGTACATAGTAAGTGCTAACTAAATGTTAGTAATTGATTCTTTTCTGAAAGAAAGATTTTATACTATGGTTCAACTTAAACCAGTCTCAGAGGTCTATATGGACTAAGCTAAATATGAATAATAAAAGAAAATAACCACTTAGGTTTACTTCCATTCCTCAGAGATGAAATACTAGTAGACCTCACAGTCTTAGCTTAAACTGGTTCGTTAACATTCTGGCGATTATATAACCCGATATTTAAAATGCAGAAGAACTTTTAACCTAGCAATTATACTTCTAGAAATGTAGCCCAAGGACATAATTATATCCATAAAGACATAGCTGCAAGGCTGCTCATTATAGGATTGTTTATAGTGGTAAAATTTGGAATGGCCAACAATATGAAATGCATTTAATAAACCAGGGTGGAGCTCTTGTAGAAAAACATGTAACAATGTGAAAATGTCTCTGCAAGTGTTTGTGAAATGAAAAACCATATCGTAAGACATTATGAATATATGATGCCAAGTCAGTCCATAGCTAATTCTGTCATTTCCCCAGTCTTTCTGGTCATACCACTTCTGTCAGCAGGTACTTTTCTATCCTCATCTTATTTGATTGTACAGTAGCACGTGACACAAGGAACTCTGTCTTGAAAATTACTGTTGATATTGGTTGTCTAACCCCACAGATTCCTGTTTTTGATGCCTGCCCCATGACCACTCATTCTCTATGCAGTAGTGTTCAACCCGCAGCTTGTGGGCATTTTTTGAGGGCACTTTTGCTTATCTGTGGTGTCAGATATCATTTTTTTTTCTTTGCTCGTCAGCTTTCATTAGTGTGTGTGCATTTAGAGCCTGGCCCAAGATAGCTCTTCTTCTAATGTGCAGAAGAGGGATAAAGACAAAAAGGTTGGACACCCCAGCATGTGTACCTTGGTCAAGTGTGTCTTTACCATCCAACCATCAAATGTTCCCATGTTTCCAGATACAATAGTGGGCTTCCTCATCTTCCTATTTCATTCCCCATCTTGACTGTCATACTTTACACTGTTGGCTTTAATTACTGCCTAGACACAGACGATGCTAATAATTATAAACGTCATGCCAGATCTTTCATTTAAGCTTAGACCTTATATCCAACAATGCAGTCCTGGTACTTTTGGCTACCTAGAAAGCACTCCATTCTCAATGTATCTAAAATGAGACAAATTTATTACTCTCTGAATCACCCACTTCAAATTGGTCATAACCTGGTCCTCTTTCAGAGGGTCCTATCTCTAAATGGAACTAGCTGTTCACGTATGCAGCAGATAATAATTGATGTTATTCTTTGTATCTCCCTTGTCCCCAGTAACAAATACAACACAAGTCCCATCCCATTTCTCTTTGGACAGTGTCTCAAATCAGTCCATTCTTCTCTAGCTTTGCCCTTTTCCTGCTCTAGGTAGCCACAAAGTCTCACATGAAGAGCAAACGCTCTCACCATTTCCAGACAGCCTCATCTCCACCTCATTTGCATGGATTGAATCAGGTCAGCCATCCCTGATTACCGCAGTTCATGCACCTAGGTAAAGATGAATCAGAGATCCATGGCCTCTGATGTGCAGCTGGCCTAGTCTTATGCTTCTCCTCTCTCTCCTCCAGCTGCCGTGGTCTTCTTTTACACATCCATATTCACTAGTTCTATACAGCTTTTGAACCGGAGCTGTTCGTAATCTTGTACACCATAATCCAAAATCTTGAGATCCTGAAAGGCCAAAATCCCCAAAAATATAAATCTGAAAAGAATAATAATAAATTATTTTAAAGGTATTTATTTACATTTTTTAAAGGAAAATTTATTTGAGAAACGTATAAAATCAGACAAAACACTGAATGTGCCACCCAGTAAAATAGGCAACAATAAGGCCTATTTCCGCAAGTCTATACAGCTAGACTAATGACAGGTATAGAAATTATAAGCAGATTAACCACATTCATAAAGAAATAGGTCAGGCCAGGCATGGTGGCCCACACCTGTAATGGTAGCACTTTGGGAGGTCGGAGACGGAGGATCACTTTGAAGTCAGGGGATCAGAGCTCAACATTAGCCTGAGCAAAGTGAGACCCCGTCTCGACTAAAAATTGAAAAATTAGCTGGGTGTGGAGGTGGGCACCTGTAGTCCTATTTTGCAGGCTGACGAGGAGGATTGCTTGAGCCCAAGAGTTTGAGGTTACTATGAGCTAGGTTGAAGCCTTGGCATTCCAGCCAGGGCAACAGAGTGAGACTCTGTCTCAAAAAACAAAACAAAGTCCCAACAACAACAAAAGAAATAGGTCAAAAAAGAAAATGTATAAATGGATATCAGCATGGCTGGTACCTGTGTGGACCCAGCTTTATAACTGCAGTCATCTGAATACTGTCAAGAACAACCTAATTTTTTTTTTTTTTTTTTTTTTGAGACAGAGTCTCACCATGTCACCCTTAGTAGAGTACTGTGGCGTCACAGCTCACAGCAACCTCAAGCTCTTGGGCTTAAACAATTCCCTTGCCTCAGCCTCCCAAGTAGGTGGGACTACAGCCTCCCGCCACAAGGCCCGGCTATATTTTGTTGCAGTTGTCATTGTTGTTTAGCAGACCCAGGCGGGGCTCAAACCCACCAGCTTTGTTGTATGTGGCTGGCACCCTACTTACTGAGCTACAGACACCGAGCCAAGCAACCTAATTTTTTTGATGGGACCCATGCAAAATCTTGATGGGTAACCACTGCAGTTGTGAGGCAGGGAAATCTAAACTTTCGCAAACGCAAATGTCCAAAAAGCATATCCCTTCCTTACTGCAGGAATTCCAGTGTTTCCGTGTTCATGTTTACATGCAGAGTCAATGCTGTGATTACGCACTTTTGGGTGGGTCATACAAACAAACCAGTGGGGACAGTTTTCAAAGTGTCATCCATTAACCAAAGTGAAGCAGGTGCTAGTTTCTTTGTTAGATTTAGTGGCATAAAGAAAGTCTATCATCTTTGATAGTTAAATCCCTGACCAAGAAGATTTCACCATTTAATGTGTTTTGTGATAGTAGAGGACCTCAAAATCAGCACGTGTCTTTGGTTCAAAAGGTGGCTGAGTTGGTGGAATTCTTTTTATTCTCTGGTGAAAGGCGTATTTGAAGGCAAGCATGGGGCTGTGTGCGAAGGGTCTGCCGTCATACACGATTGAATAATTTGATAGGGGAGATTTCTAGCGTTTTCACTTGCTTTTTTCACTTCTTTGACCTTCAAAACACTCATTGCAGTTGAATTTGGATAGTAGTTGTGTTGTATAAATTTTGTAAGTATGTATTGTCCATGAAAGTCCGATTATTGCTAGGTTATCACAGGCAAATGATTCTTTGCCTTCACAGCACCAATAATAATTATTTAATAATAATTAGCTTTTAAACTTTTCCCTTTGACCATTAAGTAGCCTCACACACTCAACTCGTCACAGCGTTTTTGCAAGGGAACAATTTTACAGATCTTTTTCATTGTTTTGTATGAAATTCAGGAAGAAGGAACAATATTCAGCTTCCCCAATACCAAATCCAAATAATTAATAGCTAAGGTTCTCCAGAAAGACAGAACTCATAGAATGGGTGGCTAGTATATGACAGAGAATTTGCTAGGAAAATTGGCTCACACAATTATGGAGGCTGAGAAGTCCCAGGATGAGTCATCAGCAAGCGGGAGACATTCTGAGGGGGGTAGAAAGAAAGCCTAGAGACCCAGGAGGCTGCTGGTGTCAGTGTCAGAGTCCAGAGGCTTGTGAGCCTGGAGTTCTGATGTCCAAAGCAGTAGGAGAAAAGCCTGTCTCAGCTCTCAGAGGGAAGCTAATTCGCCTTTGGTATTTAGTCTCCCTGGGTTCTCTGTCAAGTGGATGGTACCAACCACCACTGAGGACAGCTCTTCCCCTACCTAATCCACTTAGACTCACACGCTCATCTCTGGAAACACCTTCACAGATGCCCCAAATCATGCCTTACCAGGTTTCTAGCCGTTCCTAAACCCAGTCAAGTTGAGAGCCAAAATTACATCCACAAGGCTCCCTCTTGTCAACTTGGTACCTGTATGCGCCACCTTAAACCATCTTTAATTTCTAAATAAAGACAAGATAGTAGTTATGCCTAACATAAGGCAGCCATCCTATGATTGGGATTTTAAGATTTTTTTAGATGTTTAGGGATTTTAATCCGTCAGGACTTCAATATTGGAGACTATGGCAATTAGGGTTGCATTTTTCACAATCATATATTATGCGGTATTATGATCCAAACCTCATGTCTTCATCGCCATTTACCATGAAGCTCATTTAGAACAATTATAAAGTCTAAAGTTCCTACCAAATAGCAGGTACTTAATAGCTCTTTTTTAATAATTAAATTTTTGATGTTATTTGTATGTATTCTACCAATTTAGATATTTATATTCATTTGACATATTCTTTTATTGGACAGCTAACAAAATTGCTACAATATTATAAAAATTGTTTTTGTTTTTTAGGACATATTATTTCTAATCATATTAAGTGATATTAGACTGGTCGTTTCTAATATTAATAATTATTTTTTTCTGCAGACTAAAAACTTGGTTTTGTTGTCAGATGTCTTAGAAATAGTGGTGGTGTTGTGAGGAAAATGGGAGCAAAAAAAAAAAAAAAAAACTACCAAAAAAAAAGAGAGATAGAGAGAGAGAGAAGTAAATCAGCTCAATTTCAAATGTTCCCTAGGTATGAAATTGATCATTAGATCATAAATTCAAACTGAAAGAAAATAATGACAATATCAATCACATTGGACATATTGCCAGCCTGCTCAAAAATGGGAGACATTGAAAATCCCTCTACATAAGGTTGAATGAGTAATTGAGCCAAGTGTCATATGCGCGAGATTCCCAGAGGTACAAGTAAGTAAATCCAAAAAAATCAATATGCCACGAGGTTGACATTTCACTACTGAATTTTCCTAACTCCTTTCTCCCCGCATCTTTGCTGTGCAGAAAGGGACAGAAAAGTCCTGCAACAGATGTCCACAGAAGTAGGGATGGCCTCTCTGCCAGTCGAACTGGAGACACCAGAGACTGTCACTGTGGTTTGGCCACCGAGATGTCGACCATATGCACACAATTGGAAAGAGGGGACCTGGGAAGATGCCTGGATAATAAGAAACAGTAACCAGCTTAACAAATGTTATCAATAGTTTTCTGACCAAAGAGCAGTGGGATAAAAAGCTCTCAAGTCCCCAGGACTCTATTTTATGGTTTCCTTTTTTGCAATCAGGTTGTATGAACAGTTCTCACTTTTATTTATCCGACTTACTTTTATCCTTTACAGGACAACGGTCCCCCCCTAAAATAACACCTCATTTCTCAGTCACTCAAGGACAACAGAAACTCTCTTCTCATTACTCCTAACCCTTCCCTGTGCCGTCTCCACATTGCCCTGAGGTAGGCTGCTGGGCCAGTTCGGTGATTTGGGTGGCAAAGGGAAAAAATATATAAAGATGAGATTAGTACACTATATGTTTCCTCTGCTTACCCTCCGTAAACAGAAATCCTCGATAAGAGTAACACTCTACACCCAGCCTCTCTCCTATTTTTGTCTGTGAAAGATTTTCTATCATTCAAAATCCATGACGAAATGCAAACGAATCTCACCGCAATCTTTCATATGGCCAAAAGCCCACTTTTAGGGTGATCAAACATTCCCTTTCCCACAAAATTGTCCTGATT
This sequence comes from Perodicticus potto, assembly GCA_963574655.1. Taxonomy (NCBI): domain Eukaryota; kingdom Metazoa; phylum Chordata; class Mammalia; order Primates; family Lorisidae; genus Perodicticus; species Perodicticus potto. The sequence goes on along the minus strand of CAUYRH010115215.1, from coordinate 6,428 downwards.
TATTTCTGTTAATTCAGTATCATTAGGTAGCACCTCTTTTTAAATTTCCAAAGTTTCTAATTCTGGAAAACAAATGACATGGGTTTAGTGCTTGTAGGGAGGAAGTAAAGAAAAAATTGTGGGAGGAATGAACCTAGGGAAAAAGCCATTTTTATCCCTTGTCTGTTTTGCCTTATGGACAGGAAATAACTCCATTCCTTTAAAAAGGTAGAAAGGAAGATTAGAGGAGGGAACACACACACACACACACACACAGCAAGGGGACTAGGTCCTGTAACTTCGCCCAGAAAAGGAAGGAGCTCCAGTATAATAGCAGCAATAGCTGTTGGAGCCGAAGGAAGGAAAATCTGGCATGTTAATTTCTACCTGGTGTAGCAAAAACATGGGCACTAGAGAAAAGCTATTCAGGATCCTCAAAACCCCTAGATCTGTCTTTCCCCCACCCCAGGTCACAGAACGTACAGTCTGCGACCACACAGCAGAAGGTGAGCAGCAGGTGAGTGAGGAAAGCTTCATCTGTATTTACAGCCACATCACCACTGCTGGCATCAGCGCCCAAGCTCTGCCTCCTGTGATACCGGCGGTGGCCTTAGATTCTCCTAAGAGCAGGAATAGCAAACTGCAGGGGAGGAATCTGGGCTGCAGCTCCTTGTGCGAATATAGCGCGTGGTGGTCTGACGGGGAGCTGAGGTAGTGAGGCCAGTGCTGGGACTGTCTAAGTGCAGAAAAACAAATGCAGGGTCCCCACTGATTCTGCAAAATGGTAACTTTTGTAATTATTTCCTTATATGTTATAATGTAATAATAATAAAGTGCACAATAAATGTAAGGCACTGGAATCATCCCCAAACCATCCCTCCCCTGGCCCATGGAAAAATCATCTTTCCTTTTGGTCCCAGGCGCCAAAAAGGTTGGGGACCACTGTCCTAGATGCCTACAGGGTCAGGCAGGTGTGTGCGCATGTGTCACGGAGAGGGGAGTGATAGGGGGTCAGCAGAGCAGGACCCCTCAGCTGGGCTGCTGGCTGTGATCGCTTCTCCATTCCCTCCACCTTCCATTAGAATTCTGAGCCTAGTTTTGCAAGAACATTGTTATACATGGTGATTAAGCTCTATAATTCCATTAGCAGAGTACTAAGCTGCAGATACATTGGGCTTAATTAAGCTTTTATGGAAAGGCCTGGGGAATTAAAGACCATGTATTACATTGTTCATTTGAGAAAATGTATTCTCCAATGTAAACAACTGCTCAACAGACAAACTTCTGGAATACTATTTCTTTGAACATTATGGATCGGAGGAAGGCCTGATCAATTGTTCTCAAACTCTGCTGCACATTAGGACTCTTAAGAAGCTTTTTGAAAATACTGCGACATGGGTTCCATACCTGGAGATTCTAATTTAATTCACCTGAGGAGAGGTTGGGCAATAAGTATTTATAAAGAGCTTCCGGCAGCTGGGCTAAGAACCCCTGGGCTAATAAATGCCTCTTGGATCTGAATTTGATTAAGGAGGTAGGAAGATTTGTTTTCATTACAAACAAGTCCTTTTTTCATTCACAATAGGATTCACTCATAGTTTCATTTCTCAAATATCATTCAATCTACAGTAATCATTTTTGGTAGGCCTTTTCTTTTCCTTCTTTTTTTCTTTCTGTCTATTTTTATTGTACAGAGTCTCACTCTGTCATCCTAGGTAGAGGCATCATAGCTCACAGCAACCTCAAACTCTTAGGCTCAAATGTTCCTCCTGCCTTAACTTCCTGAGTAACTGAGACTACAGGTGGCCCACCACAACACCGGACTGTTTATTTTTAGAGACGGGGTCTGGCTCTTGGTCAGGCGGGTCTTGAACCCCTGAGCTCAGGTGATCCACCTGCCTCAGCCTCCCAGAGTTCTAGGATTACAGGCATTGCTGGGCCTTTTCAGAAAAGACACACATTCCTATTGTATAAAAATAAATACACCTTCTTCCCAAACATACGGTAACCCCTGAGATTTTTAAAGACTCATAGCAAGTACACTGTTAAAAAGCAAATGGTAATTCTCAACATACCGATGACAACAAATTTAATAAGAAATTAATTCCAGTAGAGTTGAAGAACATTCTTCTTTGTAAAGCATCACAAGAATGGAAAAGCAAGTATCCAAAGCATGTGATACTAATAGGAAACCAGTAATAAACAACTATACCCATGAGAGAGAAAAACACAATGAAATTCGCGTTGGGAGGAGCAGGAGCGGAGGAAAGGGGATTGGTGAGCTCTCAACGGAAGGGTCTACAACACACCTCCTTGGCGAAGGGCTCCAGTACAAGTACGCGAACAGTGTAACCTCATCATTTGCACCTTCATATCAATCTGAAATGTTTTTAAAACGAAATTAATTTCACATATTTAAAAGATTTCATTCCTCGGCTCCCTCTGGCAGGATCTTGGCAACATGGTAGGATACGATTGAGTCATGAAATGCTCTCTGAAGGCTTTCTCAGCAGGTTTTGCTGTTCCGAGGAAGACCAAGTCTGTGCAGATAAAGTTTATTAAGCACAGAAACTCTTCCAAGTTCTAAACGAAGGGCTAAAGGAAGCATCTAAAGGGTAATGCTGATAATAATGGTATTATCTCATTGGTAGTATTCAGGCTGTGGGATCCCCAAGCCCTCTTCCTAACAACTGGGGCAGCAGACAGAGCGATCTCAGATGTGCCAGAGGCATTTCCGACACACGGGTCCTCAGCCTCCTGATGATCTGCTGCTGCCAGGCAGGTGTCTGTGTTTTCTTGGTCAGCTCCGTTCCTCATTCTCTACCCAACAAATGCTTTTGGATACCATCTGAAATGTTTGCCAGGAAAGTAACATTTCACGCGGTGAAGCCTGTTTCCTGCCATTGACTTCCATTCAGTAAGAGAAAAGTACATATATATGTTTTTTGGTGTTTGGGTTTTATTTAAGTTCTCCAAAACAAACAAAACAAAAAAATCAGGGGTATGATACTTCGTAAATCCTAAAGACACGGTAGTTTTATCAGTCAGATTTCTTTATCCTCCACAGCCAGGCAGCCTCAGGCAGGGTGTAGGGAATGGGTGAACACACTCATTTCCCCGGTGTCGCACCGCCAGGGCGTGTATGCATATTTTAGCAATCCAGTTATGAAATTTAAATTCCCAAAGAATATTTCTCCATGTTCCATGCTCCTGATTTGCAAGTCATTATCAATACGCCTGTAAATTATACACAGTAAACAGATAATACGCACAACATAGTCTAAGTTTTATTTCCCCTAACATAGAGCCTTATGTAAATAGTTACTTGCTGGTTTGCAGGACATGAAACACCGAAGTTGGTCTGTGCCATCTTTTTTGATTCCCAGGCAGATGATTAAGAAAATGATTCTTTCATGTAACAAATTTCTACTACACAACTACTTGGTAGCATGTGGCACGAGAGAGTGGCAGAGTTCCAGGCACTGAGAACAGAGAGGTTAATAAATCAGACCAAACTCTTTTCCTTTATGAAGCTTATATTCCAGTGGGAAATTAGAGTCTTATGCACGGCCGATAATGTGCTCTTGAAAAACTATGGTTCAGGTTTGTTTCTTGAACCAAACTTCAAACAATATCTATTCATACTAAATCCATCTGCTTTCTTCCACCGACATCGTAAAGAATGAGTGATAGTCAAGAGTTTGGCCGATAAAAATAGAGGAATTCTGTACAGTAGGAGCAGTAGAAAATCAGTGGATTAAAAAACCATTCTCGCCTCAGTGTTTGTAACTCAGTGGTTAGGGCATCGGCCACATGCACCGGGCGGGGCTGGTGGGTTCCAACCCAGCTAGGGCCTGCTAAATAACAATGACAACAATAACAACAATAAAAAATAACCAGGTGTTGTGGTGGGCGCCTGTAGTCCCAGCTACTTGGGAAGCTGAGGCAAGAGAATCGCTTAAGCCCAAGAGTTTGAGCTTGCTGTGAGCCGTGATGCCACAGCACTCTACCGAGGGTGACATAGTGAGACTCTGTCTCAAAAAAAAAGAAAGAAAGAAAGAAAGAAAGAAAGAAAGAAAGAAAGAAAGAAAGAAAGAAAAGAAAAGAAATGATTCTCACTGTACAAAATTCCCTGACCCCAGGGATTGCAGGGTCAAAGTTGCCTGCTCAGAATTAAACTATAGAAAGCCAACACATTTTAAAGTGTGCTTTTAAGAGTTCTATGTAAAGGTCCCAGGGCTACACTCCTTGCAAGCTCAGTCAGGACAGCAAAGATAGGATGGGGAAGGAAATCTTTCCAAACTGGACAGTCAACCATGCACCTCAATAGTGAAGAGGAAGAAGCTTTTGAAGGGGCTATAGATGGAAAATTAGGTAGGAAGGAGCTTGCAGAGGGGAACAAGCAGAAGCTCAACTGTAAAACCTGCACCTAATAATAACACCGAGCGTGAGGGCAGAGCTGCAAGGGCCAGGCGTAGAGGGGGTGCTGGACAGTCCTAAAGTCGGTGCAGCCATCAAGCTGAGAAGAGCAGAAGGACTTGGTGTGGTTTTGAGGACGGGAGGAAGGCAGTGAGCGTGAAATGCAAATGCTACCGAGATTTCCCGGTACCGTCATAGTCCCATACTTTGAACTTGCTCTCGCCTGCCAATCTCAGTCTCCAAGAGAAGGACGACAGCCAGTCGAGACCATCATCCCTTCCATCCTCACCCTGTCTGAACTCCCACTCAACAGCACACCTGGGAAGCATCATCTACAGAAAACAGAGTTTCTTGGGGAGAATGTGAGGGATACACAGATTTCCGTGCTTCTCTGCAGCTTCAGAAGTTTATACTATAAAACAGAGCAGAGTGCTTCGGTACACGAGAAAATCTTCTACACCTTTCTGATTTAAGTGCTTACAATCATAGCAACTGGTATCTCACTAACAATGAATAAAAGTGCATTAACACTGCACAAATCATTTGTTTTCTGTGACTGGCACACAGACGTACATAGGGATTATGTTAACAAGACTTTTAAAACAGGATTTTTTTACAGTATGTAGATGAAAAAATATGAGTTATATCACTATAGACATTGAAATGCTTTATTATTCTAATGGAGTAGTTTCAATCAACAACTTGATTTAAGCCTGAAGTAACTTTTCCTTTTACTTTAATGTAAATGTATAAGATTCCAAGATTTAGATATTATATGAGATTTCGAAACCGCTCTAACAGGAAAAGGTAATTCAGAACTTACTATAAAATTTTATTTTTAAACTGAAACAAAATACACCTACACATAAATAGAATATAAAGAAAAAGGTAGTATATATCTGTTACTTGGACAATCGAATAAAAATGCTTCTATATTAAAAAGAGTAGAAGTACTTTGGAACAGAAACTTTATCTTTTCTTTATTTTTTGATATTACCATATGTCTCCCTCAATATAGCAAATTTTAACAAATATAACACGTTTACTTCCTTGAAATATTTTGCATTCAAATATTAAAACTTTAAAATAATAAGATACAGAAACATTAGAGAAGTTTTTGTATAAACTATTTAGAAGGTTTAAAATTTTGTAATTTATTCCTTGATGACAAAAACTCATTCTTTTTGTGTCTAAATTGTGACTGCACATTTTCATAACCTGTCCTAAACATAGAGTGAACACATATCCTCCTATGTCTGGTTTGGACTTATAGTCCCATTGTAATTTTTTGTTTTATTGCAGTTATTTATTTACTTTTTTTGGCGGGGGCCGGGTTTGAACCCACCACCTCCTGTATATGGGGCCAGGGCTCTACCTCCTTTGAGAGACAGGCATCACCCAGTCCTGTTGTAATTTTTAATGACTTCCCTTTTCACAAATACGGGAACGTGAAAAACTACGTGCTCACCAAGCTTAAATAGCATGAACTTTGTAATGCTATTGACAATTATTTGAAAAATAAATTAAAATTATGATTTGTGTTTGTCAATCTGGAACAAAAGCAAATTATACACATTTCTAGTAATGCTGTTAATATGAAGTAGCATTTGTTGAGTTCCTAACATCTGTAAGTTGCCATGCCTTGCCCCTCTTACATCTTGATGTTTTATATTATTGTCCCTATTGTATAAAGAGGGAAAGGAGAACTTGAAGAGGAGGAGTGGAATGGAAATTTGAAGCCAGGTCCATGTGACTCCAATGCCCGGTTTACACAAATGAACATTGTAAAAATGTTCTATAATATCTAGGCTAGCAATATTGTGCACGGTGGTAGGCATGGGAGAATGGGAAGAGGTCATGCAGTTGTGACACTTTTCTAAAACCACATGTCTTTTTTTTTTTTTTTTTGAGACAGAGCCTCAAGCTGTCACCCTGGATAGAGTGCTGTGGCATCACAGCTCACAGCAACCTCCAATTCCTGGGCTCAAGCGAGTCTCCTGCCTCCGCCTCCCAAGTAGCTGGGACTACAG
>CAUYRH010115214.1:0-42669 GCA_963574655.1 Perodicticus potto | reverse complement strand
TTTTTTTTTTTTTGAGACAGAGCCTCAAGCTGTCACCCTGGATAGAGTGCTGTGGCATCACAGCTCACAGCAACCTCCAATTCCTGGGCTCAAGCGATTCTCTTGCCTCCGCCTCCCAATTAGCTGGGACCACAGGCGTCCGCCACAACGCCTAGCCAGTTTTTTTTTTTTTTTTTTTGGTTGCAACCATCATTGTTGTTTGGCGGGCCTCGGCTGGATTTGAACCCGCCAGCTCAGGTGTACATGGCTGGTGCCTTAGCCCGTTGAGCCACAGGCGCCGAGCCATCTCCCTGAAATTCTTACAGGTAGCTGATATGTTAAGTCTACCTCCTTCTATATTAGGTCTCAATGTGGCCTTAAGCTTCAGGCAAACACTTCCTGGCATATAAATATTCAATGCCAAATATCATGGAATATTGCAAAATACCATAGGTGAAGAAAGAGTACTGTTCTCACTAACTCTGTATGTAAAGTGAAAGTTTGATCATCATTGATCACTATTGCTTTTATCAATCCTTAACTTTCTTGTGTACAACTTACAGCAAATAAAATTTTATGATGACTATATATACCAACATATTCCCATAATCTATCATAAGATGCTACTGGGGATGGATAAATCCTTTATCCCCCTTATGACAATATAAAGTTATATGAATATAACATGAGATGTAAGTCTCCCCCAAGGAAAAAATCTTTTTTCTCCTTCCTTAGGAAACATTTTAGTTTTGAATGTTTCAGATGAAACTTTTATCCTTTTTTTTTTTATCTTTGTATGCAGAAACATCACTTACACAGAGTGAACTATTTAAGTTTGGGAGTAGCCTGTGTTCTACTATATTCATTATGAAATATAAGTGACTACCTCCCTATACCCAGCCAGGCATGGTCCCTAATGCTCAAACTCCATTTAGAGTGAGTTGGTATATCATACTAAAAGTCACGTACTGAGACGGACAATTTATCTTTTTCTGACAGTAGATGACAAAGGCTGTCTGTGATTCCTGTCGGCAGGTGGATAATGCCAGCATCTGTACGAGGAAGACTGCCTAGGGGCTGACATGCTGACTGGGAGGCCCAGTGGAACCCGCCCCTGGTAGAGAGGTGCTAGGCCTGTCCTTTCTCGGCCTTCATCTCAAGTTGGTTGTTGATTTGAAGCATAGATAGAGTTGAATTTTTTTTCTTTATGAAGTCCGACTTCTACTATATTAAGTGCTAGAAGCAACTCCCTGCGCCCCGCCCCCCACACACACACACATGCTTCATCACTATGCAACACAGTCTCTCCGTCCTCACATTTCACTTCTGAGTATTTTTCCAAAATCCCATGAAGGAGGAAAGGCCTGACCCCTGGGGAGACAGAAGATTTAAGTAAACCTGTTTGAAATGCTCAGAGCAGGTATCCAAATGGGCATTCAAATATGTGCACTCCAACTTGGTGCGTTTAAGTGGCTTCATAAGTCAAGCTTGGGAATCCACTGGGTCCCGAGCAGAGCCGTCCTGAGCACAAATCTGTCTTCTTCTCTGGCACCTGTTTCTCTCTCCTCTCTCATGTGCCCCTTACCTGCCTTCAGGCTGCAGAGATGAGTGGTCAGGAACCATCATTGGTTCCTCAGCAAACAACCGTAACTCACTGTCTAGAAAACCATTTACAGATCACTGGAAATCTGCCCTTTGAAGCATTTGCAGTGAAGTTAGGAAAATCGGTATACAAATCCATAGGTGATTCCCCTAGGAGTTGGCCAGTTTAATAGGATTGTTAAAGAGGGGCTGAACTGGATCGTGTTAAAGATGTTAACAAAATAAATTTTGTAATAAATACCAATCATATAAAATGTGAGTAGAAGAAAAAAAATGGAAAAGGAAAAATAATTATTGCAAACTAAAGAGAGAGAACTCTAAAATTAAAAAGAAAAAGCATAATTTCTTTACCCAAATAGCCTTCCAGATTTTACAATTTACTGTCATCTAATATATTACCTTATTCATAGAGCAATCTATATGGTATATGACGCTTTTAGATGCAATTAAAATTCACATGTTAGGGCGGCGCCTGTGGCTCAGTGAGTAGGGCGCCGGCCCCATATACTGAGGGTGGTGGGTTCGAACTCGGGCCCGGCCAAACTGCAACAAAAAAGTAGCTGGGCATTGTGGTGGGCGCCTGTAGTCCCAGCTGCTTGGGAGGCTGAGGCAAGAGAATCACCTAAGCCCAAGAGCTGGAGGTTGCTGTGAGCTGTGACGCCACAGCACTGTACCATCTGTCTCTAAAAATAAATAAATAAATAAAATTCACATGTTAGTTTAAACAGTAGCACGAGACTAAAGTGAACTGTTATCGGTTATCAGAACTGTTATGCTTCTGCCTTGGCATGTGTCTGAAGCATTACTAATTTACTGAGTACGTTCCTCTCACCCCTGAAGCTAGTGTTGCATTTTATTTCTAGGTCGGAAGCACAGTTTTCTTCAGGTGCAGAAAAGGTTACCATGTCCAAGGTTCTACGACGCGGACGTGCCTTGCGAATTTAACGTGGAGCGGGATTCAGACTGAATGCATACGTGAGTGTGCTTCTTCCACGTCCACAGCAGCCACCTCTGTGCTGTGAATGTCTGGGAAGCGTGGACCCCCAAAGGAAATAAGGAGAACCTATTCTTTATTTGTTTCTAATTCCATAATTCTGAACTTGGAGTGGTTCTCAGGGTGTAGGGTGTAGTTCCTAGGGACTGGCAGCACCAATATTGCCCTTGAGTTACTTAAAGATGCCAATTTCAAGGCGCTCAAGCCTGTGATTCGGAAAGTCTGGGGGGTGGGGAACACTAGTCTAGTTTACCAAGCCTTCCAGGGTTTATATAGGATTGTTAAAGAGGGGCTGAACTGGATCATGTTATATACCAGGGTGTAAGCAGAAATGTTTAAAGTGTTATTCTTGTTATAGAGTTGAAATATATATGAATTGATCATTCGAATTGTTGCTTCTGGATCAAATTTTATTCTTTTGACTTACCCATGAGAATTAGAAGAAATGTTATATGAATGATTAATAAGTCAGTCATTCATTTTACCTGCTATGAACCTAGTGAAGTATAGTGCCTTACTCTTATCTTAAAATACTAAATATTAAGAACATGAATAGAATGTTATAAAAATTATTTTATTAGCACATAAGGGGCATTTTAATTTTATGTATAATTATTAATCATTATTATCAGATGTGTATTTATTTCTAAACTATCTTCTCTACTCTAAACCACTACTCAAATTATAGTAAATAGTATATATACGCATACAGGTATATACACCATCATACATGTATATATACAAGTATGTGTATGTATTGCATGGAACTTGCTAATATCAGGTCTTCGCTATGCTGAAAGTTTCAAACATTGATAAATTGTGACATAGGGACAATACTTAAAGCAATTGCATTCACAATTTTAAAACCATAAACTTGCTTTATAATAATCTGCCAAGACCTTTACTTGAGACGTATATGAACCTTAATAAACTATTTGAGACAGAATACACTTTACAATCTTATTTACTCCTAAATTATATTTTAAAGTAAATAAGAATCTCTTCTCATTCCATTTGATACATTTGAAATATGTATCAAATTTTTACCAAAATTATTTATTTAATTGAATAATATATTTTCTATTTGCCACCAGAAAAAAAGTATCAAGACTTATTTCTGAATATGTGCCCCCAGTCTGTATGTGCTTTACTGTAAGACTGGCCTTTTAAGGATTTGTAAAATATTATTTTAAAAAATAATATATGTAGTATATCAGAAGTATTTGCTTATTTAAAAACTTTGATCTCCAAATCTTTATACGTGACGACTTATACGTGTAAAACTATGTATACTAACTTCATAACCATTGCCAAAATCTTTTGCTCTATTTATTGCTTTGGATACGTATGCTAACTTTATGAAAAATAAAGTCTCACTATTTCCTAATGCAATAAATGCTTTTTCAGCTCACGCCTGCAGACAGCCAGAAACCCCAGCACACGCGGACGTGAGAGCGATCGATCTTCCGACTTTTGGCTACACCTTGGTGTACACCTGCCATCCAGGCTTTTTCCTCGCGGGTGGATCTGAGCATAGGACGTGCAAAGCAGATATGAAATGGACAGGGAAGTCGCCTGTTTGTAAAAGTAAGTCATCGATCAAGGAGTGGAAATACATGACGAAAGAGCAAGGGGAGGTACCATTTGCCTTCAAGCCATTTTCTAGTTTTAAGGTTCCTAAGAAATAACGTGATGGAAGTAGTGCTGTCATCTTGCCTAAATTGTGCTTAATGCGTGGGAGCGCCATGTGTGCGAATGGGTGTATCGACTTTGATACAATGGTGGCACAGCTAAGCAGATATATAGATTTTATTATTTGCTAATTTCATTTTAGGCCGAAGGGAAAAGCTATACGGTTAAAGAAAAGCATCCAGAGTTCAAAGAAAAACAATATATGCTATGTTTTCATAAAATGTAATTCTTAAAGATGGAAATGGATAAATATCACCAAGTACCTAGAAAAAATATAAATTGAACTTCCTGTTTAATTTTTAAGACCACATGCTGTTTGGCGGAATGTACATGTATGTGTTCCTGAGGTTGACTCCCCTTCTTAAATTTTTTAAAGCAATTAATCTGGAAACGATGCATTAATTAATCACAAATTTGAGTGTTTACAAACACGAGTAGTAAGTCTGGCTCTAATTTGATGCTAGCTAAATCTTCAAGTCCCCCCCAAACATAATTTACACCTGCACGGAGTCTAAACAGCAAGAACAAAACTTCCAGGGTGTGACCAGGACAGAGAGTCCAGCATAGTGTCCTGGGGCCTAGTTATAGTTCTCAAATTGGGGATTTTTAAGAGACCTTTTGTTTCCCTTCCCCTTCCCTATCAGAAAAAGAAGAATGTAAACTTTAAAAATGACACTTTGTAATTTTGATACCTAGCTATAAAAACTAAAAGATTCAGTTAAAACTAACTTAATTAACCAAATTAAACATTCTGTAAAGGAAACAATCTGATGTTCTTAAATAATTTATAAATTCATTGGTTTGGTTAAAAGATTGAAAAATTAAGAAGAATTATGACATCTTATTTTTGGATAGTACCTTTTAGTTTAGGGTAGAATATCCCAAATAGGGTATCAGAATATTGATATAAGCCACCCTATTTGCAAGGCTCTCTGTTGTAACACTTTAAATGGAAAAGCACATGTTAGACAGATGTGCACTGAGTTCTCATCATTAAACTTGGCTTTCCCACAAACACAAAGGATATTCTGCTATGAATACATGGGTTTAAAAAGTATATGTGTGAGGTATCCATAGTTTGTAAATTTAAAAATCTGGAGAAAGGAAAATTGCTTCAATTTTACATTTTTTTCAAACTTATTCAAAAAAATAAATGTTTTTGAAAGTGATAATTTGTCTTTTTACTTGTAGGTAAAGGAGTGAGAGAAGTTAATGAAACAGTTACTAAAACTCCAGGTTTGTATACCAGAACAGTTATAGATTTCAATCAAATAAAATGATTTGTTCTCTACTATACTTTGTACAGTGAAACAATTTTTAACATTTAAATTTCTGAAGACATTAGCCCATGGCAAAGTTAAAAATGTTTCAATTATTAAAAACACCATGCCTACATAGATTTATATTTTTTCACAACATGGTTTGTTAATGAAATAACATGACTTCACTTAAAATATATCTTTGGTGGTGTCAGGCAGTTTCATTAAAAGGTGCTATAGGCCCTTTACAGGGAGACAGGGACGTCGAGGGTTGACCGTGCTCCGTGATATGATGGAGAGCCTTGTAAAGAGGGTTGCAATTCCTTCCTCCAAAGGAAGAAGCTCTTGTAAATGAGGCACTTTGACAGCATAAGTTGTTGGTTTAAATAGTTCAAATGTGGATCGCCATTCTTTTCCACAAATCTCCACAATTTGGACATCTTCTGCCTTCAAGAATGTGAATTATAGGGTTTTTTTAGGGGGGGGGATGCCTTGCTAAATGCATTACGTAGAAAATTGGAAAGATGCAGTTCTATTTCCTGAGAAGTTTCCATTACTTGAAATCATCTGACATGTTTTATCTGTGTCATAACTTTAGATACTATTTAAGTAACAAAACGTGTCCTCAAATTATATTACGTTAAGTCACACTGAGCGCTTTTTATTACTACTATTTTATCAAAAACAGGAAACTTTTGTATATAAGGTCACTTGTCTAGTATTTTCTTTATTCAGTATGCTGGTTTCTTGGCCATAAGGCTTTATCTGGAATCAAATGTAAAATGAGTATTTGCGATGCTATTAAATCAAGATTTGTGTTATACATTTAATCCCTAGATAAGACAAAATGTAAGAACATGATCAAAACAATTTCTCCTATTTACACAATGAAGAGTAAAACTTTGCAATCTTTCTGGACTATCTTATTTAAACATTACTTACAAATCCAATACAGAAAGCAATCTTTTTAAACAACATTTTCTTCAGTGGAAGGAGACAATCTTCTTTTTGCTATTGTTGTGTATTTGTTATGTTTTTTATTTGTTTTAAGATTTTGAAATATGTAAATACTGTTTTAGTAGGTACAAACATAACCATCAGTATACTGTTTCTTATTTCTTCGAAGGGAAGTGCTAATTAAATTGGTTCTGTGTCAAGGCGATCCATTCTACACAGCTCAACCACTTGCTTCTTGCATTATACCCCATGTTGCCTGTAACATGTGCAATGATGAGAACCCAGAAAGATGACCCCTGCCACATGACCCTTGGTCATATTTTGATACACAGAAGCATCTCTAAGACATTGATTGTACCCTTCTCTACCCAGGCAGGCAAACTTAAGTGAATGGCATGAACAAGTGCCTTAATATCTTCAGATGGGTGTGTACATTCTAATTAGGGAATGAAATCTTGATTCATCCTAAACACTATTAATTTTAGTAAAGGAAAATGAAGTCATTTTGGGTTTCCAAGTAAGACAGGTCCTCTGCAATGCTCGGCTGAGTTTTGCAGATTGAGCCTGATTAGGAAGACAAAAAATGGCCAACTGGGAAAAAAAGAGAAGCGCAAATGAAATATACTTTGTCTCTGTCAATTGTGACTGCATGTGAATTTGCTAAAATATATATCTCGGCAGGAATGAATCTTTACCTCTACCACCTAGAAACTCAAACAGTCTGTTAGGACCAGATCTATTTAAAGTAGATGTTTGCTAATTAAATAATGTAAGTGCATCATAGCCCAAAAAGCAAAGGCAATCTTTCCCCCATGGAATGTCTTTTATAGGCTTATCAAAGATCAAATGATGATAAGTAGCTGGGTTCATCTCTTGGTTCTCTATTCTGTTCCGCATAAATCTACCTCACGTACACAGTTATGATTTAATTATAAAAAAGACAGAGACCAAAAAAAAAAAAAAAAGCAAAGGGAAATTTAGTGGATATTCATTGATGTAGATTTCTATGCTACCATCCTAATCATTTTTAAATTAATAAAGTGAAAATAGAAGAAGTTTATACACATTTAACAAAAACATAAAAAATAAGTTTTTCTTTCATAACTGGTAAAAACAACAAAAATGAGAGAACGTTTCTTAACAATCTTTGCAAATTTTCCTGTATCAGGTGAATTTTATGTTTTAAAAAGACTTTATACCTTTTATTACTGAATTTAAAAGGCATATATAAAGGAGATATTTGAGATTGCTGAAGCTACTTTTCTTAGTAATACTGGAATATTCTAGACAAATAGAATAAAGTAGAATAGGGGAGCCTGAGTGAGAGAGTTTCTCCAGTTACAAAATAAAGACCTCAAGAAATAGAATACTTTTGTCTTCATAAGCTGGTTGCATCCAAGTGTCCCTTGGACATGCAAACATTTAGAGGCAGGGACTTCTGACAAATGGGACGTGTGGGCTATTCTGAGCCCTATAAGTCTTTCAAAGGGTAGACATCATATTAGTGAATTGCTGGTAGTGACTTTGTGGGTAAGTTTAACACTTGTTACTAAGCACATTAAAAACTAACCTGATATTGGTAGTACCAATTCACCACTGGCCTTGGCACATCTGTTAAAACAGGCATTCTAAAATACTTTTCCAACAAAGAAACAAATATCTGCTCCATGATAGTCTTCCTACCTGTTTCTTTCCACCCACGCACGTGCGGAGGAAGGTGCTGGGCTATCTGCCTGCGTCACTGTCGTCTGTGACCTCATGAACAGGACATGCCTTCTGTGTCTGAGAACGTCTGAACTTTGCGTGTGTGTGTGCTAATATGCATCTCTTTCTCATCCCTACAGTTCCCTCAGATGTGTTTTTCATCCATTCAGTGTGGAAGGGATATTATGAATATTTAGGGAAAAGGCAGCCTGCGACCCTAACTGTGGACTGGTTCAATGCAACAAGCAGCAAAGTGAACGCCACCTTCACGGGGTCGTCTCCAGCGGAGCTGCGGCTGACAGGTAGGCCTGGGACCGCCCTGGGTGCACCGGCACCCGCAGAGAGAGACCCACTCTTTGTATTAATAATTAGTAGGTCGTGTTGGCTTCTCACATATGACATCTCATTTTGGCCTCTTCATAACCATGGAAGGTTGGTATTATTTTCTCATTTTAAAGATTGAAAAAAAAAAAAAACAGTACATAGAAGCTGGTTCATAGACCATATGAAGTCAGGATCTGGGATTCATACCCACATTTGCACTTCTCTGAATTTTATTCTTTCAATTTACTTTTTCTTAACCCATGTGTTCCTCATGTGTTACATTTTTTGTTATCCTACAATTAATAAAATGACAGCTGATTTGTATGGCAGATGCTATCTTAAGCACTTTATATATATTATATGTATTATTCTCACATTATCTCTATGATTTGAGTACTCTTACCATAGACTTTTTTATGTGCTGATTTTGATAAAGAAAGAGAAAAAAAATGCGTAGCTTTCCTAAGATGATGCAGTCAGTGATGAAAAGAGGCAGGATTTGCACTCAGTAGTCGGAATCTTGAGCCCACACTCTTATCTGAGAAGTGCAGTGTTGCTGTCATGCTTCCATCCAGTATGATTTTTTAAAAAATCACTCTACTTTTTATGTATATGTGTTGTTTTCAGGAGGTTAACTCTTAAAGGCTTAAGATTCTCCTTCAATTATCCACAAGTCATAGCCCTGGTTCTGAACACCAAGAAGCTCTAAAATGTCACCACGTCTCACTAATCAATAGACAGCCCATTGATTGACCCTTAGGGAGCATGATTGCAGGTCAAGCCCTCACTGTACCACCCTACACATCCCCTGTTCCTACTTCCTTGGGTATGAACATATCTAAAAATAGTGCACCTGTGCCCTGGATTAAGAAGGACAACATCATTCTGGATGTTTTGCAGGGACGGGCGTATGAGCTCAGCGCCTCTGGCCTGGGTATTTCCTTACACCTTGCATCTGTTAGAGCACAAATGATTTAGACCAGGTACTGAAATCTAGTCATGTGTCAAAATTATCCAAGAAGCTTTGAAAATATGTGAATTTTGGATATTATGCAAAGGAATTAGATGATATTTCTTTTTGTGAATTTGAGGGGCTCGATGAGTGCAAGTCCAGTTAGAAGCAGCTATATTTGGGGTTGTGGTTTCAGCCTCTTTTAAAACAAAAGTGAATAAAATGTGGATAAAAAAATTCTGAATGTTTTAATTAGCAGAATTGAATACATATGACTTTTATTCTTTTTATGGGGTAAAGATGTTGAATGTAGAGAGACGTGTTACAGCCATTCAAGGTAAACAAGGATTTAATGAGACATCCTTTTTCAGAAAATCACAAAAGAAGAGGAGGTGCTGAAGATAAAGGTTACACATAAAAATAAAATTCCTGGTTGAGTTTTCTGTTATCTACAAACTATTATCATCTCTGTACCCTGTTTCAAATCCAATGGGTTAAATGGCTAAATTATTACCTCTTGAGAATTCTTCCCTGGTGAGCCTGACCAACTAATCTGTTCACAGGAGTTTACAAGAAGGAGGAGGCCCACTTGCTTCTGAAAGCTTTTCAAAGCAAAGGTCCAGTAGATATCTTTGTAAGCAAGTTTGAAAACGACAACTGGGGACTGGATGGTTACGTAAGTACTTGAGTGCAGTTTGTTGGTGAAGGGCTTTCCGAAAAGCCTCTGTCTGAGTGGAGGGTGGCCGCACACCAGGGACTCCTAAGCACAGCAGGCCATTTGCTCCTGGGAACTCAGCTGCCCGCTCTGGACAGCAGGACCATTTTGCCCCTTCTTTTTATAAGGGAAGGAACTGGGCCTCTGAAGTGAGAAATGGGGCAACAGCAAAGGGTTGTCACTATTCACAACAAAACCAGACCCTGCATCCAGGTTCTGTGCTGTTAACACCACATTCCATCCTAAGAGCAGTGCAACTCCCAAATTTTCCAAGAGCATTGGGTGACGACTTGGAAAGTTTTGAAAAAAGTAACTTCCAGATAAACAGGGAGATTTAAGAGGTCCCCCTTAGATTCTTTCTTATACAAGTTAACCATGAACTTGAGGTCTAACTTAACATCTGACTTCAGGGAATGCAGGTTCACGCGGTGGGCACAGGCCGATAGCCGTGACAGAACGTGAGCCTTATATAATGGAGGTTATTTATCATGTACTATCTTTGCCACCACAGGAAGGGGAGCTAATATATGAAAATGTTGTAAGATGTGCTACCATTTTGGGGGTCAAAAGGAGAGAGCAAGCATTTTTAGAAGTTGGTTAAGGATTTATATATGGATTTCCAGTTTTTAACTATACATGTGTCACTGAACAGAGTGCAAAAAGTACGTAATATTTAAGCTGTAGTTTCCAAATCTGAGATAGGGCAGTTGTATTTTGATAAAGGAAGGTGTCACTGTTAATCCCTTTTTGTTCCTTTTTGTTTCTTTCTTTTCTTATGTATCAGG
Source organism: Perodicticus potto (assembly GCA_963574655.1). NCBI lineage: Eukaryota > Metazoa > Chordata > Mammalia > Primates > Lorisidae > Perodicticus > Perodicticus potto. The sequence goes on along the minus strand of CAUYRH010115214.1, from coordinate 31,706 downwards.
TATCATCAGGACTTGAAAGAGGAGGGTTTACTTTTCAAGGAGACATACATGGGAAAGACTTTGGAAAATTCAAGTTAGAAAGGCAAGGTTAGTTGCACTTGAGATACATTTTAAAGCAATTATCTGTCTTGCTGAGAAGGAAGGAAAGGGAAGTGGCTCCAAGAGAAACATAAACTTAACTGCAGAGGCTAACAGAGTTCACAAGTAAATGGAATATTCTCATAAACAGCAAAATGCACAAACACAAAGCTGGAAATAATGTTATCAACATGCCAGAGATGGAATTAATATGCTTACTGTATCAACAGCTATTAAATAAATGGGAAAAACCAAAGATGAAACATGATTCAAAAGGGTCTAAACTGTATTACCCTGAAGAAACTAACATCTTTAAAAGTAAAAATAATGTGAAAGTCACTAAGTATTCAACAAACATCTGAAAGTATCTTTAAAAATATATATCTATATAGAGTAACAAATATACTTCATTTTTAGCTTTCAGAAGGGCAAAGTTTAAAAAAGAACGCTTTGGATTGATAGTTGAAATAGACATTCAGGTGTTTAATTTTGGCAGATCTATCAAAAGATGGGCACAATTTAGCAATAACATTTTATCCAAAAATTCTCTCTAGAATTTTTATTCAGACAGGTGTGGAAATTATTCCTTACATATTCAGGCATGTCCTAAGCAGTATTGTTTTTAATAGTCGAACAAGGAAATAACTTGTATGGGTTACACATCTATCATCAAAGAATTGCTTCAAGAAATAATTTTATGCAATAAAATAAACAGGAAACAATTTATATTCAGTATATTTCATTAAAGGAATAAGGGTTATATATTGACATGGAAATATGTTCTGCAAATTACAGAGGTGCAGAGGTAGGGCCTCCTTCCTCCTTCACACAGTTCTCTGTCATTTGATTTTTACCTTAGGAAGTAGAGAAGGAACACGTATGGAAACAATTACTGGATTTGCGTGTTACCTAATCAGTTACTGGATTTGAGTATTACCTAATCAATTTGAGTGTTATTAGGTAACACTCAAATCTACTAATTATAACAAATATGTGATTGTTGTAATCTTGGATGAGTTACAACATCCTTGAGCTTCTTTCTTCATCTGAAAGGACAGTACAGAAGTTCCCAGGGCTGTTATGAGTTTAAGAGACAACAGAAGTGGCTCCTTTGTCAACATCAAAGCTCTTTTTACACAAAAACCATTAAACTTGTCAAAACCAACATAGAAAAGAAAATGCATTTAGTGATGAGATTAGTACTGTATTTCTCCCACTTGTAGATACTGTTAAATATTCATCTTATAAAGAAGAATACTACCATATAGACTTTGATACCAGAGAAACATGGGTAAATTTTTGTGATAAGTATCGCTGATGAACTTATATCCTAAGTCTTGTATCAAGATGCAAAGGAAAGGTGTGTCAACCTGTATGTTAATATACTGAAAGAGAAAAAAATAAACTGATCAAAAATTATATTTAATCATAAAATACTTGCCTTCCACCGTTCCAAACTCAGTACAGTAAAATAGGAAAGCTTTAAATTATGTCAGCAATGGCTGTGATAATATTTTAAATTGGGTTAATACTATTTTAAGGAAATGATATAGAATAAATGCATTAGACCTCCACTAAGGATGGGAAATATTTTTCCTCTCACTCCAGGCCAAACCCTCTTGTTTTTTGTCCTCCTTTTTCCCTACAGCCGCGCTCTAGTAATTTTGTTTAAGGAAACCCCAGTGAGTTGTAAAAGATACTGAGTTTACATCCAGGTTCTCATCCGTAAACCTGACCCAAGCTGTCAGTTTTCTATCACCCATTTTTTTTCAGTGCCCAATTTCTTTCTAATCTAACAGTATAATAGCTTGCTTTGGCAAATTATCTTTCTTTTCATGTGATAATGAGCTTATTGTCAGGAAAAACAATTTGCTTCACAAAATAATTTGAATCCCAAGTAAGTCTCCCATTTGACTAATTAGAGAAGTCTGTGCTATAACAACCACTCAAGAATGGGGCTGACTTCAACTATGCAAATAACAGTCAAGCTGAGAATAAAATCAAAGCCTCTGTCCCTTTTACTGTATCTACAAAGATGATGAAATACCTGAGAATATGTATAAGAAAGACATGAAAGATCTCTATAAAAAAGACTATGAAACCCTCAGAAAAGAAATAGCAGAAGAAGTTAACAAATGGAAAAACATAACATGGTCACAGCTGGGAAGAATAAACATCATGAAAATATCCATACTACCCAAAGTGATCTACAGAGTTAATGCAATCCCCATCAAAGCACCAATGTCATACTTTGGAGAACTTGAAAAAATAGTACTTCATTTCATATGGAAAAAGGAAAAAACTCCAAACAGCCAATACAGTTTTTGAAATAAAAACAAATCTGGAGGTATCACATTACCAGACTTCAGGTTATGCTACCAATCTATAGTGATCGAAACAGCATGGTACTGGCACAAAAACAGAGATACAGATCTATGGAATAGAACAGACAATCTAGAGATGAACCCAGCCACATATCATCATTTGATCTTTGATAAAGCAAACAAAAGCATGCACTGGGGAAAAGAATCCCTGTTTAATAAAATGTGCTGGGAGAACTGGTTATCCACATGTAGAAGACTGAAATTGGACCCACACTTCTCACCATTGACAAAAATTGACTTTCAATGAATAAAGGAATTAAATTTAATTCACGAAACAATAAAAATTCTGGAAGGGAGTGTGGGGGAAATGCTTGACAATCTTGGCCTAGGAAAAGATTTTATGAAGAAGACCCCACCCGGCAATTGCAGCAAAACCAAAAATAAATGGGAACTGATCAAACTAAAAAGCTTCTGCACTGCTAAGAGTATCAAAAGCAAAGCAAACAGACAGCCTTCGGAGTGGGAGAAGATTTTTGCATGTTACAAACCTGATAAAGGGCTGATAATTACAATCTGCACAGAACTCAAATTAATCACCAAGAAAAGAGCAAACAACCCCATTTATAATTGGGCAAGAGACATGAAAAGAAACTTCTCTGAAGACAACAGACCAATAACCAACGAACACAGGAAAGAAATGTTCATCTCTAATCATCAGAGAAATGCAGATCCAAAGCTCTCTGAGATATGATGTGACTCTGGTGAAAATAGCCCACATCACAAAGTTCCCAAACTGCAGGTGCTGGTGTGGATGTGGAGAGAAGGGAACACTTCTCCGCTGCTGGTGGGACTGCAGACTGATACCACGTTTATGGAAAGAAGCATAGAGAATCCTGACAGAACTGAAAGTCAACCTCCCATTTGATCCCACAATTCCATTACTAGGTATCTACCCAGAAGAACAAAAATCATTTTACCACAAAGACATTTGCACCACAGTGTTCATTGCAGCTCAATTCATAATTGCCCAGTGGTGGGAGCAGCCCAAATCCCCGGTTAACGTACTGTGGCACACGTGAACCGTGGATTACTATTCAGCCATAAGAAAAGATGGAGACTTTACAGCGTCTATGTTTACCTGAACGGAGCTGAAACACATTCTTCTTAAAATATCTTAAGAATGGGGGAAAAATTATCCAATGTACTCAATACTAATGTGAAATCAATATATAGACAATTACATGCCCACAAGAATGATCAAATACAAATATAATCTAGCAAAGGGGAGGGGGATGGAGGGAGGGCAATTGGCAGGCTCTCACCTAAGGTGCACCATGTGAGGTGTTCAGAACGCCCCCTGGGGGAAGGACAGGTCAACTACAACTTGAACCTTATTGAAAACAGGGTAACCTAAAAATTCGTATCTTTATATTAATTTGAAATAAATAAAATAAAATAATTTGCATTTCCCTGAAACAAAAAGAATGATGGCTAAAATCTATTTTTTATGAACAAAAATAAAAATTAACTCTAGTCAGCAGATAAACCAAAGAAAGTGATTGTTATCAAGTGGATACCAAAATCGAATTAACTTGAAAGACAATTTTAATGCTAAAACTTGCTTGAGAAACTCAACAAAGTTACTTTCAGATGTTTGTGTCTGTCTTCCTTTCCAGTGTTAAAAATCATGTTTTACTATCTTTCCTACCCTCATAGAAACTTGTATTTTAACATTGAGTCACATCATTCTTTAGAGTATCTCTAAGTGCAGTGATGAATTTCAGAATCTTCCTAAAATAAAAGAAGATTGCACCGACCAATTCACATATGAGTAATGCAGTGTCATTCATGTAGAGACCTGCAATATTTATACAGTATCAACGACTGGTATTGTTCTGAGTTTGGCCTCGGAACAAGAGAAAATGGCAAAGAACACCAGTCTCTGACTATAGACAGAAACATTTAAATGCATCAAGTTTGTTTTCATGAAAATTTAAGTGTCCATAACTAAAACCCCAAATCGGTATGTACCGTGACCCCTTGCCTTTCTCACATCTCAGAGGTAAGACTCCTTCATAGTACTGTCACATGTTAGTAGGAAAGACCGTGGAACACCTGTGTATGGACCCCCTAAGGGACCTTGACAAACTGTCTACACAGGGAGGTGGTCAACATAAGGAAGTAGGCCCACTGCCCTGACACACACGTGTGGTGCATGTCTGGTCTATGAAAATTAGGCCAACTTAAAGAGGTGGTCAGTGTGGGGAGGTGATCAGCTATGGGGGTTCTACTGTTTTTTATATCTTGATCATAAAGTAGATATTAAAATTTTTAGAAAAGAATTTCCTGTGGAATCCCTGTGAAATCACAACTCCTCTTATCATAGAGATTATACACATATTCATTTATAAAACTTATTATGTCTATTTCTTTCCTGAAGCCTAGTATAGTAAGTGCAAATTAAACATGTCTTTTGTCTTCCAGACCCTTTAAACTCAGACCAAGATTCTTCAAATCATCACCACGGCACCAGCAGTGGCTCTGTGGCGGCCGCCATTCTGGTTCCATTCTTTGCTCTAATTTTATCAGGGTTTGCATTTTACCTCTACAAACACAGGTACTGTAAAATTGCATTTCAGTACACAGCTATGATTTAATGATAAAGATAATAAAAAATAAAATAAAATAAAATAAAAAATAAAAAAAAACTTTATGAGTGTGAAGAATGGGTTTAAGCAGTGTGCATGCTTACACTCAGGCACACGTAGGTTTTATATTGTTGTGTGCTAGTCCCCCTCACATCAAAAATGCTTCCATGCCAAGGTTTTGATTGGTGTTTGGTTTTTGAGTTTTTTAATGGTTTTTTTTTTTCTTTAGTTTAGTTTTTTGTCTTACTTTTTCAGTGGGACAGAGTTTAGTGATAAGAGAATAAATGGCTTAGTTAAGAAATAACATGCTGGGGGTGCCCGTAGGTCAGTGGGTAGGGCACCGGCCACATAGCCGCAGGCTGGCTGGTTCAAACCCAGGCCAGGCCTGCCAAACAACAATGACAACTACAACCAAAAAATTGCCATGGTGGATGCCTGTAGTCCCAGCTACTTGGGAGGCTGAGGCAAGAGAATCGCTTAAGCCCAAGAGTTTAAGGTTGCTGTGAGCTTTGACGTCTTGGCACTCTACCCAGGGTGACCTGGTGAGACTCTGTTTCAAAAAAAAAAAAGAAAAAGTGAAATAACATGCTTTGTTTCCTGTTCATTTGAAAGATGAGGTAATCTGTATCCACTGCCAGCTAGTCAAACGTTGCCATGTTTTTTCAACCTTCCAACAGAAGGGTAAACACATGTTCCCTATGGCTGCTTCCAACTCCATGAATTTATGACTGATGAATTTGTATTGATTCCTGCTTTCAACAAATAAAAATTTAGTTCTTAATATATATAAAGAAGTGTTAGATGTTCCACTCCTAAAATCTGAATTTATAATAATTTGCAAAACTCTACAAAAAGGAAAAATCAACCTAATGAAATAAATTCTTTCATTTGGCATTTTGAATGCCAAAAAGAAATGATTTAATACATTTCATCTCTATATGGATATACCTGGAGGAATTTGACAAGGCCAGACTACTCTAAAAGATTATTTGAAATAGCAGCATTACCTTCGAGTAATAAGAAAAATAAAATTTCGAGCCCTAAAAAAAGATTAAAGTATGTTAAATGTGTCAAATGTTTATTCACATAATATAGATAGTTCCACTTCATCCTAGTTCAAATTAAAAAAAAAAAAAACTTGTGTGAGATTGTTATTTTTAAAAGTAATTCATGGACTATCTTCTTTAAATGTGTGCTTTCTGGAAAGAAGTTGTCTTCAGTTATATTGTTTTCACTGCTTGCTTGCATGTCTTCACTTTCAGAAGGTTGGTAATGTTCTTACTTAAAAAAATATAACCCAATGGGGCGGCGCCTGTGGCTCAGAGGAGTAGGGCACCAGCCACATATACCGGAGGTGGCAGGTTCAAACGCAGCCCTGGGCAAAAACTGGAAAAAAAGATAGATAGATAGATATAAACCCAATGAACATTTTTTTTTAATTTGAAAAAAAATAAGTCCTATGCACACAGGTCTGGTGAGACTGTTCAGGGCTAGTTTAAAATTTGGTAGACTATGTCATCAAGTTCAGAAGCCAATTTACTACCTTTATAATCAAAGAGAAGAGGGAAAGTGGGAAAATAAAGAGAAATCATTCATCAAATGTTCTCTAAATAAAGTATATCATCTTGCCTTCAGCCACTTACAAGCAGGCAAAAGAAAGCTGTGTTTAAAATAAGGTACTCTTTGGCTAACACTCAAGATACATTAAAATAAAATGGCCCTAATTAATAAAATGGTATGAAATTTGAGAACAAAAATTTAGTAAACGTAGAAATGTATGTCATCGCTTTGTCCCATAAAATGCCATAATTAGAGGTTCTCTTCTTCTTAAAAGGATGTAAATTAAAAACAGATCTTTTTTCTGTAGGAAATATAGTAGGAGACACACACGATAGGAATTTCTAATTCCTAAAATTTCATTTGCGCCATCTTGGTATCCACGTTAGCCCTGAGGAAAGGTGTAGTTCATTTAAGCCAGCGGTTCTCCACCTGTGGGTTGCGACCCACAGCAACTGTTATCAAAGGGTTGCGGCATTAGGAAGGCTGGGAACCACTGATTTAAGCTCTTTTTCTTCCTCTGTTGACATTTTTCTGGTCAGCAGGAAAGCCTCAGGTCACCCTCTCCTGTCCTTCCTGCCAGGCGCTGGACGGCACCCCTGAGTCAGAGAGCCGTGCCTCCCTGCCCCTCCAAAGACTCAAACCTTCATACAAGTCTCAGCTTACCTTATCCTTGAAAAAGATACTCCCACACAATTCATATGTATTGATACATAAGTTAAATATGACTTCTGGTTAGTTCCAACATTCTACATACATCTGCTTTAGTCTTTAAACCTTAGAAACCTTCAACAGTCAGCTGCCCCGATGAAGGTAGTGCTGTGGGAATGGATCTCGGACTGTACAACCAGATGGGAGCAAGATTTCGCTTGTTTTTCTGCAGATTTGGTAACTGCTTTGGACTAGTGGAAAATTTAATGTTGTCAAGATTGAGCTTGCTTTCTTGCCAACACCAAATCTAAAAGGCATCTAGAACATGAAGGAAGCTCTCCCATCTCACGACTTTCAAAGAGGCCTGCCGTGAGGCCGCTGTGACGTCTACATCTGCAGGAGCTTCTAGTTCTACGCTCCTGTGCTGTGTGAGAAACGTCAGAATGTTTGGAGAAGCAGGGAACCAGGGCCCCATCCAGCCATCTTCCCCCAAGTTCTCGCACCTGCCAAGGAAGCACCAAGCCCCTAGCTTTCTCTCCTCTGGCTTCTCGGTCTCAATAGACACAGACATTTCATCATGAGACGGTCTTGTATTTCTCCAGCTAAAACCTGGTTTTGGCTAATTTTTGATCTGGGAGTTGTGTTCTCAGGCAGGGCCTAAGGTCCTGACTCAGCCCTCTATGTGGCCAAGCTGTGCTGACCTCTGCGGGGTCTGCATTTCCCTAGCAAAGAGTAAGCAGCGGTGACTTGTGATCCCAGTAACAGAGAGAGCAGGTCAGCCGGGTCTTCACCTCATTAGGGAGAGGCTGAACTTGTTTGTTAACTTTTTCTGCTGGAGCATTTTCCAAGTTCAATGTTATAGATCTCTCTGGTTCCAAGCACTTTAGTTAAATAGCTGGTGTTTTGCCTGTTTCTGATGGCTGTGCTTGCCTTACTTCTCTTTTTCTTAATGAACATAAAAAACTAAACAAAAACCACTAATAAATAATGAAAGCAGAAGTTTATTTATATCCAATATCAAATTATCTTATTAAAGTTCTGTTTTTGCTAGTTGGTATAGTTCTCTTATGCAATTTCTTCTTAATAAGAAAAAATATAAAAGGAGCCAGACCATATATATTAAGGCCTTTTAAATCTTAAAAAAAAAAAATCCAAACAAAAAATAAATCTAAAAACCCTCTAACTCTCTAATCATGGAGTTTATGTAAGAGTTTTCTTTTAACTGTAAAATGTAAACAATAGTCTAATAATGCATATATCTTCTTTTCTACAATGGATTCATTTTTTACGTTTTTTAATTGTGGATTCATTTTTAACTCTCCAGATAGAAAAAATCGAAAGTAGTTAACATTTAGTGCATGTTGGTAAGCTTATAGTTGCGCTCTAGTTCAATCTTAGCAGTCCTGCAGGGGAGACATCATGCTCCACATCCTTCTTTTACAGGGTAGCAAACAGTTCAGTGACCGGAAAAGGCCACACAGCTCACCCGTGATGGATGAGTGTGCCAACCAAAATCTGTCTGGCTCTGGCCCTTGAGATTTTCCCAATTTCCCAGGACATTTGCAGGAAGCCCAAATGATCCTTTGATTTGTAAATGGCTTCATTTCTTAAAAACCTCTTTATAATCCCAACCACCAATTTAGGAGAAAAAAAAAAAGAACTCTGAGGAGTGAGCAAATGTGCAAGCTGTCCTTACTTTCCAGCTTCTGATGACTCTGGGGGACACAGGCCCAGACACTCTATTTCATTAAGTCAGGATTCTAATTGTGACTTCCCTCTTTTTCTTTCAGAACGAGACCAAAAGTTCAATACAACGGCTATGCTGGACACGAAAACAGCAACGGACAAGCTTCCTTTGAAAACCCCATGTATGATACGAACTTGAAACCCACAGAGGCCAAGGCCGTGAGATTTGACACAACTCTGAACACAGTGTGCACGGTGGTATAGCCCTCCGCACCCCGGCAGGACGGTTCATAGCCATACCTCTGACGGACAAGCAGTGATTCCTTTGGTGCCATAAACCACTCTCCCTTCCACTTGCTTCGCCGCAGCGACCCTTAACACCGTCCACTGGCACACACGAGCGAGGACTTGTACTCAAATGTGCCACAGTCTTCTGAGGATCTAACCACACATGCATCTTCATCCCGAAAGTGGATTCTAAATGCCTGGCTGCACCTGCTTGGAAACAAGGCTCCAGGGAGACGGCAGGTCGGCCGGCGCTTCAGACTTCGTGTTTCTGTGTTGCTGGGACGCCTTTCAATGCAATCTTCAGGGCACGTGGATACATCCTTCCTCCGTGGTGCAAAACAGTAGCACCACAATGTGTGCGTGTGTATGTATGTGTGTGTGTGTGTGTGTGTTTTTTTTAATTAACCCCCATGAACAGGAATACTCTTGAAAAAAATAAAAGTGAAAAGCTTTCCTAAAGGAGACACCTTTCCGATAGAAACACACATAAAAAGCTTCACTCCATCCCCAAAGACCTGGAGAGCTTTGAGGACCTCACAGCTTGGTGAGCTGCCTCCAGGGACTCTGCCAACTTCCCACTCAGCTGTTCCATTGCAGAATTTTTGATGCACAATTTTTGCACTCGCGTGTTATGAATAACTAAGAGTCTGATTATTTAAACAGGGTTTATACACACTCTGTCGATAAGCATCCTCTCCTATTACCAAGCTAATTTCACCATCAGCTTAGTCCGAGTGTTTGGGGCAAAGAAAAAAGGTATGGCACAGATTTTAGCAGGAAATGTAGTATTGAAGAGATTTATTTTATTATTGCTTCTATTAGCTGCATTTATATGTTGAATTCATCAAAGAGGTCCAATGAGAAAAAAAAAAAGCCCTTTTTAATCCTCATGTGTTTTCTTCCTTAAGTACCATCATCATCCAATTATTGGCTAAATTATAGTGCTCACTAGCAAGGGGTTTGCATACATTTATATTTGCTGTGTAAAAATGTGAATAGTAATTTATTTTAGATAGCTCATGGACTGGTAGGTTTCAGCTCACAATGCAGGCTTCCCTTTTGCACTGTTAGTTGCTTTTTCTTTGCGCCATCACCCTCTGATATTGCATTGAAAGACAGCATACCACAGCAGCACCTTGAACTCGGTGAAAATTGTTCAGGATCAAAATGCTAAGTGTTCCTTTGGAGGTAAGGAAAAATTACACACACGGTCCTCTCACGATGATATATTTTATTAATATATATCAGTTTTCCTTTTGTTTCACGCTTTATAATTGCAGATGGGAGGGTAACTTCAACAATTTTTCAAGGGTGAAGTTCATGATAGGTCAATTACAAGCCAACGAGTGTAAGTGAAATAGATATGATCCCCAACGTGGATAAAATCGAAACATGAAGTAGACGCCGTGACCATGAGAATGTGGATGTAACAAATTCAAAGTGAAGATCATGTTTATTTTTATTTATACTTGTTTGATAAAAATATTTTTGAAAAGATAAAGCTTATTTTATTATTTCACGGTTAAGTACATATTCCACATGTGGAAAATGCCCCCTTTCTGGCCTTCCAGACTGGCATTGGCAGGAGTATTGGAATGTTCACACTGGCCTTCACTTTGTTGTCACGACCGCCGTCGTACCCAGCTTAAGGACAAATGTGTTTGCTTGTCTATGGAATGTTTAAATGCAAGACTTGGAAAGTGCAAGAGGAAAAAGCAAAACCCATTGGGATAACAGGGCATTCTTTCTGGAGTGGCATGTTTTGATTCAAACGTTTTATAGGCATCTTCTCAGCCCCCGTGCTGCACTCCTGCGGCGGCCGTGTCTGTGTGGGGGTGCCCTGCCCCTGTGGTCACGCCTTCGTCTGTGAATTCCACAGTGTTGGATTCCATGTCACTATGCTGAATTCTCTGCGCATTTTCCCCTGGCCAACCTGGACAGCATCCTTGGAGAGTTGCTTTGCAAGCAGGAATCCTTACGTAGCTGTTTGTGGGTAGAACAGAGGAGGTCGGCAGGCATGCTCCTGGCACGCTCGTTGAATGAGACGGAGAAGGCGTAGAAAGGTTGAGGGTCGCCTTGTGCAAGGGAGAACAGGGTTACTATACATATTAGGTGTATATATATACATATATATATATAAAGTGTACATATCTCAGTTGGAGTCATTCAAACCAGGTGCGAAATGCTGACTTCCCAGTCGGAATCCACGTGTCCCTCCCCACACCCCTGGCCTGCTCGCTGGTCAGTGACATGATGAAACCCTGAAGTGACAGGCCCTACACACACAAGAAACCACATATCAGAGTCCATGTTCTTTCCTCTGTGTGCAAAGTCAAACTGTCCTACGGTTGCCGGTTTGAAGCATGTTATTTAAAAAAAACAACAGTGGGTGATGTTCTCTTGTGAGAATTCTGCCTGGTTCCCTCGGAGGGTGTGTGCAGTATCCGGGCAGGTCTCCCTGAAGGGCTGGGGCTCTTGCTAGGGGCAATCGGGAGACGTGCTGGCCACGTGAGGTCCAGAAGATGCTTCCCAAAGGCAACCAGACCGCTCGCGAGGACGCGCTTCAGAGCTGTTCAAAGCTGCTGCTTGTTTCACACACATCTTGCCTTTTTTCAGGCTAGCTGCAATAATTTTTTTCTTCTGTAAAATATTTTGTAAACAACGACAACAACAAAAAAAGCTATTAAAAAAGGGGGAAAAAAAGAACGCTGGCATCATGATCAGGAAAACCCGTCCTCACCGCCGCCCTCCCGCTGTCCCCTCCACTCGCTGCTGTCACCAAGTAGGTGCAAAAGACCTTTTTGTACAGAGATATATTTTTTATGAAGAATTTGTAAAATTATTAAATATGCTGTAATTTTTGATTAATGTAGGTACATTGTTAAAAAAATAAATGTTTTTACAATACAGAACTGTAATTTTCCCAATAATGTAAAATGTACCACCTCTAGCGGATTTTCAGTTCCAATCCTATTACTCATGTATCCATACTCAAGTGGCCTGTTAAAATGAACAGTATCTTTTTTGTCAAAAAAAAAATTATAAAGAGAGTGTAATATAGCCTGTGCAATGCCACTGATCTTTAAAGCAAATCAGAGTTCTAATTAATTAAATATTTAATTTTAGATTTCTATTTTCTTGGTGTGAATTTATTTTAGCACTGAAGTTCACTACAGGGGCGGGGAAGAAAAGAAGTGTTTGTTAAGATCCTTTATTGTATTTCCAATGAAGCTCGGTATTTTCCCAAAACATTCTCATCGCTGTCATGAATAATAAACAACACATTTATGAAGAACGACGATACACAGAATGGTAGGGTTGAGGTTGACAGATTTCTTGATGGTTTGCATGAAAGATGTTCGCCTCCAAACCCAAACCAAATTTATGTTTTTAAAGATTTCTTTAAAATTGGGAAGAATATTTTGGTGAACTTTCACCACACTGAAAAATGACATGTAAGAAAATTACTGACCTATTTCAAATATCATACTTGAAGGAGGCTCAGAAAAAATATTATCTCTGGTAGCTTTGAAAACTCTGAGCCAACCTCCCTTCAGGCCTGGGCTGGGAGAAAATGCAAGGCTTTCCAAATCCTTCAGGCCCATAAGACTGGATGCCTCGTGGTTACACAGAATGATAGACTAATTTTCCTGAGAGTCAAGTGATTACACAAAGAAAAAACAACCAATAATAAAAAATATCCCTTTCGTGGCTTCAAAGGAACAAAGTTCTGCAGTTCGGGTGTCTTCTGGCCAGCAGTTTTGTTTACTGCCATTCATGGAACCCCCGTTAATCTCAAGACCCTGTGCTTGGCGACCTGCAGACATTACAGAATCCTCATAATCTAGCAAAGTAGGCTTTTCTGTTTTCATATTTTAGATTAAAAAAATCAGAGATTAAAAAATTAATTTACCCAAGGATACACAGATATACAGAGCAAGTATTAGAGGTCGAGTTTCTTTTAACATCTTTTTCATTAAAAAATCACATTATTCAATTTATCAACATTCTCTCTTTTTTTTTTTTTTTTTTTTTTTTTTTAGACAGAATCTCAGTTATCACCCTGGGTAGAGTGAGGTGGCATCACAGCTCACAGCAACCTCCAACTCCTGGGCTCAAGGGTGTCTCCTGCCTCTGCCTCCCAAGTAGCTGGGACTACAGGTACCCGCCACAACGCCCTGGTATTTTTTGGTTGCAGCCATCATTATTGTTTGGCAGGCCCAGGCTGGAATTGAACCCGCCAGCTCAGGTGTATGTGGCTGGCGCCTTAGCCACTTAAGCCACAGGCACTGAGCCAACATTCTCTTTTTTGCCGTTAAAATTTTATCTAAATTTTTCTGTTATTCTATTTGTAATTTACTTTTACTTCTTTTGGTAAGTAATTACCACAAACTAAGAAGAATTCTAGAACTAATTTTACCATCCTACAGATTTCCTACACAAAATATGTCCTCGAGAGTTATGTAGCAAATCATGTGGGGACTTGGGAGCTCTTCAATTCTCCTATGGGTCTTTGTTTACACACCGAAATGATAGAAGAGCTTTGCTTGTAATTTACCTTTCTACTGACACATCTTGAAACTTGATTGGGAACCAACATTTTGTCTTACAAACTCAACTCTCACATCTAGAATATTTAGCATGTGACAGGATATCTGTGCAGAGCAGTAGAATGTGACCCAGGTTCCCGTTGGCTGTCACGCTCAGTGCTGCGTCCCCTGTGTAGGACTGTGATTTAGACACCTGCTCGCTGGGGTCCGGGATGGTCAGGAAAGATGGACAATTCCATGGCATGTTCCCAGCTCTGGTTCTTCATAAGATTAAATAGACTCTGTCTTGCTCTTTGCCTTGCTTGAAGTGCTTTCAGAGCATTGTAGGATTGTTGTCACTATCCAACAGACTAAATAACTCCAAGCAGGCAAGTGTATGACCTCCTGGTAGGTCTTCTCTTTTCTCGTGGTGACAGCCTGCAGCTGTCCCTGGGGAGTCAACTTGGGGGGGGATTGTGCCACTATACCTCGCCATCCTTGGCCCCCGGGGAAGGACATCGGGCCTGAGCTGGGGCAGCAGTCCCGACTGAACCACCCAGATGTGGGGCATATCTGGCTGAACTTTCCCTGAGGCCCCCAACCCTTCTGGGCAGAAGGTCAGCCTCTCACTCCGCATGCCCACTTGCATCTCGTGGCCTGGCCCCCGGGCTTTTCTCCCCATCCTGGGAATTAACCCTTACCTTTCCATAAAACTCTTCTTTTCTCTTGAAGTTTTCCAGGCCTACTTTTGCTTGTGGGTAAGGTAAACATCTGTAATTACCACTTAGGGAGAAAGGGCCAGAGATATGCCCCAGCCAACAAATCCTCCCTGGGCCCTGGGGGCCACTCACCTTAAATCCAGTCTCCTATCACTGGAAAACACTATCCCTAAGCCCAGGTGTCTCTGAGTGGACAGAATGCCAAGCTACAGGACCGGAAATGACATTTGAAACTGCTCTGGGTGGCTGAAAGACTGCATTAAGAGACTCACATGCTGTATTTAACAAATCACTTTAGCAGAAATAGGACCTTTCTAGATAAAGCCAACCAGAGAGACATGCAAAAGTCAGTGACCATCAGTGGTGCTCCAGTTGTTTAAAGGATGACAAAATACCTGCTGTGTGGGAGGCAGACGGCCCATCTCTCTGCAGGCTCCTCAATCCAGGGTAAAGCATCCAGACGAGCCATCCTTGGGGGCTCCTTATCAAGACCACGTACTATGAAAGGAGCACCAAGGCACCCAAACAGATCAAAGTCATCCAAACCATCCTGGTGAGAATCAGCAGTGGGCGGGGCTAAGCCCTTTGAACTCCTGATTGGCATGCAGAGTAGGACAGCTGGTTTGTCTGCCCTGCGGAGATGAAACTTTGAAACTTGATGTTCACTCACTCTTTCTAAGTGTGTTTTCCTCCACTGTCAACAGCCCACTACCCTATGTTCCTAATGACCCAGCCGTTGCCTTTTTACTCAATCTTCCTGGGGGCTTGGTATTCTTTTAATCCTGTTTTGGCACCTGCGCATTTTGCATGTATGCTTTGTGTTAGAGATTAACAAAAGGTTTTGGAGAGGTCAGAGGGCTGCTGCATTGCCTCCATCTGCCACTTGGCATGTGAGTCAATGGACATCTCTCCAGGCTCCCCAGGCTTTACACATGAAGTTGGTGTAGAGTCTCACTTGTCCGCCCCCCACCCAGGCCAAGGCCCTCAGGGAATCCTGACACCTATTGAACATATCTTGACCTAAAAGGATAGCAAGAACTGTTTTGCAATACTGCTTTAAAATCATTCGTTTATTTGTTTTATATTTTTATCAATTTGTGGATATGACAACAATTTTCAATTTATCTCAAGATTTCTTACACCGAAAGATGACAAACAATCCTATTTTTCAGGTTGTGTTGGCTTCTTACTCCATGAGATTATATGTAAGTTAAGAACTTAATTGAGGGCAGGATGAGAATTACACCAAGGGAATTAAGATGACATTCTTTCCCACTCTCAGCATGCTTAGCAATTTCAGAGCATTAGAAGATCACCCTACATCTTAAAAACTGGGGCATGCCCTGGAACACTCGTTTTAGAGCCTTGCCTCCCTGAAGCCCAGGACGAGTCTCATATACTCTAGTATTGGGTTCTAACCAACCTCCCTGGAGATCTAGGTCAATAAGCTGGATCCGTTTCATATAGTCTGATTTAGTCTAGAAGTCCAGTCCTGTAACATTAGCTGATCTATTTACAACCTGGTCAAACAAACTGGACCTGTGTGTCCTACCTATGGATAAATTCCCACAACATACATTTCAATTGAAGAAAACCGAGTTGTAAAAGAATCTGAACAGTATGAATCCATTTATCAAAATGATTCATATCGTGCAAATCAATATTCTATGTTGTATAAGGATGCATACAGTGTAGAAAAAATATTGGAAATGCAGGGAATGAAATAAGGTCAATTAGAATTAGTATTGACTCTTGGGGGTGTTAAAAAAAAAAAAGGACACAATTGAGGTCTCCTACACAGGAGACTTTTGAGCAACAGAAAATTAGGTACTTTATTGAATAGTGTTGTTTAAGATGGAAAGGATAATATTACCTGCCACATGAAGTTGCAGAAAAACAGAACATGAAAATAAATGTAATATGTTTAAATTATGTCCTGGTACACAATAATAACCAATTTACCTGTGTCTATCTCTTTCTATATCTGTCCATAATCTCTCTTTCTACCTATTGTCTGTCTATTTTTATATCATCCATTGCTATCTCTTTTCTACGAATCCACCATTTCTGTGCCTACTTAATTTATTAATTTATTTTAAATATAATCTGAAGCAAGGAAAAAAAATGTTTACTTTGACAGTGTTGTGTAAGTACCTGCATGTTGATTTTATTATAAATACTGTCTTTTTCTTCTCTTGTATCTGAGCAATGTTGGCTTCTATCCTGTTGCAGGTGAATTATTGCTGAATATGATTAAAATTAAAGCCTATGCAGAAAAAAGTAGTAGAACCTAACTCAGTGATAGAAATCACAAGAAGTTTTATATGTAAAAGGCTTTTGTAAAATAAGAAAATGAAAACCCTGTGCAAGAGGATATAATCAGAAACAGCTTGTATATTCACAAGGATTTGGTTAAACAACAGGGAAATAAACCAGAAAATGGCACCTTCCAATGTAATGTGGGTAAAATTAGTAGCCTCCAAGTCTAACCTTTTTTTACATTTGAAAAGTTGGAAACTTAGGAAATAAGAATTGAAAAGGAGATTCGCTTCTCCTATATGTACTTAAACTCATGCTGAAGGTGATTTAAATATATCAACTTAGTTTGGCCTCCTATGTGGAATACTACACATATGGGTAAAAGGGAATCGGAAAAGATTTATGAACATCATGCACATTTTTTTGTTTGTTTGCTTGCTTTAGTTGCAGACTTCAAACTTTCCAAAGAACATTTATGCCAAGGAACAGTAAGAGTAAAGGGAAAAATTGGGACCATTTACTAAAAATTATGAGTTAGAGTGTCAGATGAGGTGGGTAATAACATTCAGGTAAATTGGGAAAATTTAGTTGGAGTGTTTGTAAAATTTTTCCTGTTGTCAGTTAAAGAAATGAAGACTTTAGATTAGACTAGGCTGTGTGGACATTCAGCAATGGATGACTGAAGCCTGCCATACATGGCACGAGAGATCTGTAAATACTCCTGATACCAGTAACACATTCTTAGAGAGACTCTTTAAATTGGTAGGCTAGGGCTTGCTTTTTTCTGTCCTAGACAAATACTGTGTTCAATCAAACATTTTTTTTTATAAGCAAACACAGACCTAAGTGACATTATTTATATTTTTATATATTTAGTAAAAAATGTCTAATTATGAACCAATAGATAGAAAATGTTGCATTTTTCTTTCTTTGCACTGACTGTAATGTACAGGTCTGAGAGGGAGGATACCTAAACGTCTTTGGAGGCAGACAAGGTGGAGAGATGAGGAAGAAAAACTATCCCAGGGGCTGCTATTCATGGTTTCTGGAGTGCTTCTGTAACTGGTGAATAAAACTAAAGTCGCATTCCCGTCAGTATCCCTATTCTGTTAACTCAGTGGACCCCTCATGCAATTTCAGGAGTCCATTAGTCCTAAAAATTGCAGAGCCCCAAATACCTTGGACGGCCCCAGAGACAGTCTTACTTGTGTTTCTAAGATCTTCTGTTAGACACATTCTGAGATGTTTCTTGGCTTCTCTGGAAATTTTTCTTCATCAAAGGTTCATACATAAAGGACAATTTTTTTTGAAATTTTATTTATATTTAATTAGCATTAATTTAATAAATATGGGTACACGATAAGTATTCATTTTGGGCACATAGTACTTGCATACTACAACTTTATATGTGATGTTTTGACGCAGTTATACAATGTGAATTAATCAAATCAGGCTGATTGGCGTATTCATCTCCTTAGGAATTCTTCATTTCTTTTCATTAAGAACATTCTAATTCCACTCTTTTAGTTAGTTTAAACTATACCTTAACTTGTTGTTGACTATAGTCCCTTTGTCATGCTACCAAATATTGTTCATTCTATCCGACTAACTATATATTTATTTTATTTTTTTTCTTTATTGAATCATAGCTGTGTACATTAGTGCAATCATGGGATATAGAGTGCGGGCTTCATATACAATCTGAAATATTTTCATCCAACTGTTTGACATAAGCTTCTTGGGATTTTCTCATTTATTGTGTGAAAACATTTGTGTTCTGCATTTAGTAGATTTCACCCGAACTGGCTGGCGACCTGTAGAAGACTGAAATTGAACCCATACCTTTCACCACTACCTACCTATATTTTTGTACCCATTAACCATCCAGGTTTTATCCTCGCCTCCCCACTCCTCTTCCCAGCCTCTGGGAACCTTCATTCTCTCTGTCTCCAGGCGATCAATTGTTTTTAATATTTAGCTCCCACATATAAGTGAGAACACGTGAGGTTTATTTTTCTGTGCTTGGCTTATTTCCCTCAACATAATGGTCTCCTGTTCTACAGTTCCATCCATGTTGTTGCAAAAGGCAAGATTTTAATCATTTTGTGGCCATATAATATTTCATTGAATGAACATGTTTATACCACGATTTCCTTATCCATTCATCTGTTGAGGGACACTTAGATTGATTCCACATCTTGGCTATTGTGAATAATGTGGCAATAAATAAGGGAGTGCAGATGTCTTTTCAATATACAGAATTCCCGTCCTTTGGAATACGCTGAGGTCACCTTTTGCTTTTCTCATTGTTCTGGAGAACAGATTCGTGCGGGCGCACTCGTTTTAAAGACCAAACAGATGTTTTTAGATAAGAAGAATGGAGGCATTTGGATAGTGCATGCCTTTGTGAACATTTAAATGGATTAGCATGTGGCTTTCATTACTCAGAGAGCGATTTAACAGCTTATGGAAAAATCAAGCACCTGTTGGTGGAGCTGTCAAGATGTCAGATTCAGAAGCAGTTTCTTCTACGTGTTTGTTTCGGTTACAGGTAGGAAAATGGATTCTTTTTCTCACTATGGAATCTGAGTCACACATTCTAATGGAAAATCTTGAATAATATAATATATATATATATATATATATATATATATATATACACATGATACAAACCTTAGAACTTTGTATCAATTTTATTCAAATACATATTGAAATTTTTTCAAAAATGTAAATAAACCAAATGTATTTTATGCTTTTAGACATTACTGATGTTCAAGGAATATTTAACTAGTGTTGTCTCTAAAATTACAGTTAATTATACATTTATGTCAAATACTAACTGAAGAGCCAGTGGGTTGGATGACAGGCAAGGAGGGGGACCTCCAACCCCCACCAGAGGCTCCAATAGCCAAAAAGGCTGGACAACTGCTGAGGAGACACCTGTGCCTTGGTGTCTCCTTCACTTTACACTTGGGAATAAATGTGGAACCCCCATTTTCTATGCCTAGGTCAACTTCTTGTGAATTTCCTAGGCCTCAATTCCATGAATGGACTGTATCCATTCATTGATACACTCATTCACCTTGCCCCAGTGGAAGGGACTGTATTCATTCGTTTCCTGGCCAAGGAACCCATACACCTATATATACCCTGAGACCAAAGGCCTAAAGGAGGAGACGGGGAAAGACCGGGAGAGAAACGGAGAGAGCTTCTCTCTCCCCACTTGAATTCTCTCCCTCTACCAGGAGCTTTAGTGTTTTCTGTATTCTTTTCTGTAAATAAAATCTGTCTTACCACTGGGGGGGGTGGGGGGAGAAATAATGTAATGAAGAATAATAAAATACATGTATTAAAAAAAAAGAAAAAAAAATAAGAAGTGTAAAGACACAACAGAATTTTCCATGAAATGAACTAAAGGACCATGGTCGTCATTTTAAGAAAGTGTTGAAGTGCAATCCCGGGAAATATGAAAAGTACTGCTTAGCTAAGCTCATTCAGTTTAATAAATATTCAAAACAATCTACCTTTAAAAAAAAAAAAAAAAAGAAGTCTTCCTGTCACCAGGCTGGTACATCAGGTATTCACAAAAATCTAAGCACTGTTTCAAAACAGATGGCTTTGTCTATAAGTTCTATATTTACAGATGATAGTTCAAGTAGTGATGTCCACTACTGACATCATGGGCATCGACAGGTTACACTGTGGTGGGTCACATCCGTCATCTCTGACGTCCAAGAACAGAGGAGCTTTCCTTAGCTACAGAAGGGCCGTGAGGGTTTGTGTGGTTTTTATTTTCTTGTTTTCTGGCTAATAAATGCATGGCATGCTTTAAAAAAAAATGACTCAAATTTTCTATTCTTCTCTGTAATCATTTCTTTTGAATGTGTCTTTGAAGCCACTCCCATTAAGACATAGAACCTGGCCTTGTTACTCACTAAAAGATGTGGTAAAAAGGACAGCGTGACAGTTCCAAGTTTAGGCCTTCTGAGACTATGTGTGCTTCTGCTCTTAGGAAAGCATGCCACACCCATGAAAATGAGCCCACAGTAAACTAGAGCAGCAAGCCCTAGCCGATTGGCTAGATGGCTGCAGAATTATGAGTAAGCCTAGTTGAGATCAGCTTATGTCAATCCAATTCAACAATTCTGCCCCACCTACCCACAACTCATGAGAAGTAACAGCTGATTGTTGTTTTAAGGTTTAAAATTTAAGCACTAGATTTTGGAGTGGTTTGTTAGGTAGCAGTAGCTAAGTACTTCTGTCAGTTGATAGAAATATAAAAAAATTTGTGGGCATGGCTATGGCTCTGGAAAGCAAGTCCTTTCAAAGCTTCTAAAGCTGTTTTAGCTTCCAGGAAACTGCAAGGATGTTCAAAGGCAGGTACTTGGTGGGAAAGAACTGAAAAGAGGTCAACAGATCACCAAGTCAAGCTCTTCAAAAACCAGGCTTTTCAGTAGGGCCTGCCATGCGTCTGTATGTCCTCATTTATATGTGCAACAGTCATTTATTTAGGCTCAAAAGTTAGTATCAAAAGATTATAGGATGTGAGAGCTAATAAAAACCTAAAAAAATTTTCTCATTTTACAAAGTAATTAGAAAAAATAGTGACCTGCAATGATCAATAACCTGTCCTAAACCTCCTATATAACTCTTAACCTCTGTTTGGCTCTCTTAGGCAGTTAATTCCAATGTTATGTTGAATCTCACATTTATCCATTTCTCTCTCTCTTTTTTTGCTGTCCCCTGTATGGTTTAGCCTTTCATCACCCTGTGCCCAATTTAGCACAAAGGTCTATGTTTCTTTTTGCAGTGTCTCCTACTGGGGACACCACTGGCATCGTAGGAAGAAAAATTCTACCTCGTAGGAGGCCATCTTCTGCACTGCTGTGTATTTTTCCTCCCTGACCCCACAGTCATAAATGGCTTTCTTACTGTTCCTATCTCATCTCATCCCCTCCCATGCCTTCATACTCATTGTGAAATTTAAAAAGTTCCCATATCTCAAAGGGATATTGATATATAATAATTCATTGCAGAATTATTCATAATAGCCAAGAAGTGGAAGCAATCCAAGTGTCTAAATGGACATGCACACACACACACACACACACAATGTGACACATGCACACAGTGGAATATTATTCTCATTTGCAAATGAGGTAAATTCTGATACATGCTAACAGCATGAATGGAACTGCCCAGCCCACCCATAGCTCAGGAGAAGTATTACCTAGTTACTTTTTAATGGCTTAAAATTTAAGCCTTCAGGTCATATACTATGTGAAGAGAGCCAGTCACAAAGAGACAAGTTCTGTGAGGTTCCATTTTATGAGGTGACTGGAATAATCAAATTCATAGAGCCAGAAAGTAGAATGACAGTTGCCAGCGGATGGGAGAGGAGATAATTGGGAGTTATTGTTTAGTAGATACAGAATTTCAGTTTTACAAGATGAAAAGAGTTCTGGAGATTGACAGTGGTGACAGTCGCACAATAATGTGAATGTGTCTTAATGCCACTACATTTAAAAATGTACCTAATGAACTCTACACTTAAAAATGATTAAGATGGTTGTCTTGGTTTGGGAAGCTGTAACAAATTACCATAGCCTGGAAGGCTTAAACAGCAAACATTCATTTCTCACAATTCTGGAGGTTGGGGGTCTAAGTTCAAGGTGTCAGCAGATCCAGTGTCTGGGAAGGGCTCACTTCCTGGTTTTTAGATGGCCGTCTTCTCTTTGTATACACACCTGAAGGAGAACAGAGAGACAGGAAGCAACCTCTCTCTACCTCTATGTGTCTCTTCTTATATGGGCACTGATCCTATTATGAGGGCTACGTCCTCATTAATGAATTACCAACCAACGGCCCCATTTCCAAATACCAAGGCATTATGAATTCAGGTTTCAATATATGAAACCCTAAAGTGGGACAGAAACATTCAGTCTACAGCAAAGGAAAATTTTGTTAGGAATATTTTATTTACCACAATTAAAAATAAAACTAAAAAATACTCCCACATATTTTCCTATTTTCCCTCTTGTCCGGACTTGGGGAGGAAGGTGCCAAATTACTGTACCCCTTCTTCAGAAACCTTCCCACAATTACTCTTCTTAAAGCCTACTTTAGCAAATCCAGACCATTTTCTTCTTTTAATTTTTTGTCTCTAGCAAGAATTGACACATTGTTATACTCATTCTTATCTTCGAATTATTAATCTAATAACACCATCTGACTCAGAATTTTGGTTCATTAAGTGGCTTTTGTGGATAAGCCCTGTGTTTTGAGCTAGAGCTTAAACTCCTTGGGCTTTTGTCTGCCTCACTGTACTTTGTTCAGTACTATGTCTGGGATTTATTTCACAAATGTTTGTCTATTAATCAACTGACTAGCAGATACATTATCAGAGGGCAACATTTATCTACTGGTAGTCATGATAGCTTTGAATTTCAACTTGTTGCATTCTGCACTTTGCTTGGCCCTTCTCTGTGTTTTCTGCCTTGCTACAGCACTGTGAGTTACTGTCTTCCTATGCACTATGAAAATACCATGTCCTCTGGATTGTGAGTCTTATTGCCTAGTTATTACTAAAAACCTGAAAGACCTCTGTCAGCATGGCCTCCCTTTATCTGTGCAATGCTAAGGGCTTCTTTTAAATATTATGTACCCCTAATTTCCAGGTGAATCTAGATGAACTACCTATAATAAAGGATGCTGTCAAGTTCACTAACTCAAGCACTACAGCTGTTCCCTAAATTATGATGTGGCTGCATCCTGATAAACCCATTGTGAACTGAAAACATCATAAGTCAAAAATGCTTTTTATACACTTAACCTACAGAATGTCAAAGCTTATCCTACCTTAAATGTGTTCAAAAAACTTATGTTAGCATACAGTTGGGCAAAATCATTGAATCCAAAGTCTGTCTTATAATAAGGTGTTGTAAATCTCATGTAATTTATTGAATATTGCACTGGAA
The DNA here is from genome assembly GCA_963574655.1 of Perodicticus potto. NCBI lineage: Eukaryota > Metazoa > Chordata > Mammalia > Primates > Lorisidae > Perodicticus > Perodicticus potto. The sequence goes on along the minus strand of CAUYRH010115214.1, from coordinate 7,990 downwards.
GTGAAAAACTTTCAGAATGGTTGTATAGGTACTCCAAATATGCTTCCTATCAAATGCTTCTTGCTTTCACACCATCATAAAGTTGAAATTTAAAACATTGTTATCTCATAGCACACTTGAAGCTGTGGTTAAACTTCCACAGCACACTTACATTATGTTGATCCAAAAAATAAATAAATAAAAATAAAAGAGTTACAAAAAAAAGAATATACTTACTGTGCTTTGAACTTCTTTCAAAAATAATTTAATCAATGATCTTTGAAAATTTTTGTGACACCTGAGATTTCTCACAGCATACCAGGGTGCCGTAGCATACCAGTTGAAAATCATTGTTTTAAGCTAAACCTTGTAATTTGGGAACAGGTGAAGTCATTGCTTATCTTAAGAATGTGTGTAATGGATTATACTGGCTTGGTTATATAAAAGGGGGAGCCATCTTTCAGGTTTTGCAATGTCCTAGAAGGTTGCCTGTGATGCCCATTGTATTCTGATTTGATGCTTAGTCAATATTAAAATTGTTTTCTTTCTCTTCTAAAAAAATAAATAAACAAATATGGTGTATCAGTTATCACCTTCACTAATGTTGAACCTTTCCCACTTACTCCTATTAGCCTTTTTATTGACTATTCTAAAAATCATTTTCAAACTTACTCTCAAATAATAACCCATCCTCACTTACATACCTTTTACATTTAAAAAATATTTCTGATTACTCCTTCGCTCTACACTTCTTCCCTCTCAAACATCCAACTCTTTCTCACCCTTCTAGCCTCCAAACTGGACATTTACTGCAAGAGAGTCATAATATTCTTCAGTATTTCTCTGCACCTACAATTCATTTCCAGAATCATAATGCATTTAATCTTTCTAAATTTCTCTGACCTCCTTAAACGTTTATGTCGGAACACAGAGCTCAGTTTGTTCAGAGTAATGAATAGAGCATAAAATAATCCCTTTGCAGGTCAGTACAAAGACATGGAACTCCAAAAATCTATTTGAAATCTAATTATCTGACAACTGTTCACACCTCCAATGGAACAAATAAGGGGACTATGTGGTACTACTCCAAAGAACATCTTTGATTTTGATAGAATTGCTGCACAAAAACCCCTAGTCATTTCAGGCCAATATTATTTCTTATATTTTTATTGAATTTTAACAACCCATATATTAGCAATAATTTTCTCCCTTAATTTCTGCCATTAAGTATCATTTCAACAGATTTATTTAGCAGGACTTTCTGTGGGCTTCCTTTATTTTAGCTGTTGGAGATGAATTATACAAGTTTTTAACATAAGGTTGCCATTCTCTGTTTTAATTCAAATATCTGTTGATTTTCAGGTTACATGCCTGCCCAGAAGGCAATGGTTTACTTTAGAAGAACTCATTGGCCACAGTAGCATCCTCAAGGAAGTCCTCTTTATGGAAATAGAAGATAATTGGTAGTTTTGTGTTTAACTTCTTTTTATATTGAATTTAAGGTAGAACTGATAATTATATTTTGATATAACAGAGAAGAGGTCAGACTGGAGGACAGAAGGTTTCGTTTGCCTGTTCCTCATGGGACATTTCCAAAGCAATGTTTAGTAAGAATAGAACTTCCTCTTAGAGTACAGATGTTGTGAACTCATTTCTCAAGGCTAATGATTGAAACTAAATTCACTTTCACTAGGACATTTGGGGGCATTTTTTCTAAGAAGTCCTGGTGTATTGTGAGGTTATGGTATTCTATGTTCCACTAGGAAGAAGTTACTGCAAATGTGATGGAGAGGAAGGCAAGTGTGCTTGGCATGTTGTGGGCTTCTCATGTGCTTGGTTAGTGTAGTCTAATCATGTCAATGGCAAGGAGCATGTAGAAAACCCCGTGTCTCCTGGTCTTCTAATAAGTTGACCTGAATGCCACTGAGTGCTCAAGGATGGACTATTCCTTGAAGGAAAACCAATGTTATGTTGACCAATTAGTCAATAAATTTACCCTTAGTTTTTCATACTCACATGTTCAGCACAAATGGCAAAGATCTTTATAAATCCAATCTACAGGGGTTAAAAGAATCCTATTCATGTCCTTGTACTGCTGATGTTTCCATTTCAAAATTAAGAATGAATGTTTTTCCCTTTTTAGGTATCTGATGCCCTAGAAAGTCACAGAACACCAGGCGAACAAGCTCGTGGCTACTTTATCTGCATCATGAGCTAACCCTTTACTTCGTGTTTTGGGGTTTCACAGGAGAATTACAACATAGTTTAAAAATGTTAAAAAAAATGTGAGCTGTGAATTCATCTGTGTTATTACCAAACCATAAACGATGGCAGTTACACAAGTCCAGTGTGGATGGAGACTGCAACACATGTTCGTGTCCTCCCTCTTCCTGGCAAGTTGATTCAAAGTGACTCCCTCCCACAAAGGCAAAACAATACCTCACCCACCCTGGAAGAGAAAGTGAGGATTAGTCTTTCAAAGTAGGGGAGGAGGCCTTGATCTATACTCTGTGGAAACTTGTGGTAAGGAGGAGAAGGGTGTAGGTGGTTGAAGGTCCAGCCAGCTGGCCAATCTTTGTTTAGAGAAGTAAGAGCCCAATGGCAAAAAATGTTCGAAAGTTATTTTTGAACGTGTTACAGTTGTTAAAATTAATTTTTGACATCATATTTCCCTTCTATAGCCTTTGTCTTTATTTTCTTCATCACTCAATGACTCAATTGACAAGTCTTTTACAGCCTCCTGTTAGGAAGCCTAATTTATGGTAGAAGTAGACAATGCCACCATCTATGATTCTTTTTTGCAAGGCTATTCTCACTGCTCCATAATCTCTTTTTCTCATCTTTCCCACTCTGATTTCTGCTTTCTTTGTTACTTTATACCCTGGCATTCTGCTTTCATTTTCAAATTTATTCTCCTTCTTCCTCCTCTTCTCCCCCATTCTCCCCTTTCTCTTCCTTCTCCTCCTCTTCTTATTTCAAGTAAAACTGCTAAAAATGGTGAGGCAAAGAATAAGAGTCAGAGATAAATCAAAATGCCTGTCTTTGGTCCTAATTTGTCCGACTTTCACTGGATGCTAGTTCTTTCTATTAAAAATATGTACTATGTGCATGAAATTCTTCAGAGCAAAGCGAGCACAGCTCTAGCTGGGACAACCTGTGGTGCTGGCACATGTGCTTCCTGAAGCCTCATGCTTTCCAACGTGGTTTCCCACACACTCTCCCATTTGACATGTGCCTCCTAACCCAGTAATGCCCTACTTTGTTGCTACATGTCACTGGCAAAAGTGAATTCTCAGTGAATATGAACAGGGATTGACAATTTTTTTCCATAAAGAGCCAGATAGGAAATACTTTAAGCTTTGTAGGCCATGTATAGTTTTTGTTCCAACCACTCAACTCTTCAGCTATAGGACAAAAATGGCCATAAACAATAAATAAATGAATGGGCATGTCTGTGTTCTAATAAAACTATATTCCTGTATTCTAAAATTTGAATTTCAAGGGATTTTTATACGTCACAAATTATTATCTTCTTTTGTTTTTTTCCTAGACATCTAAAAATCTAAAGAATATTCTTAACTAATAGGCTAAAACACAAAAGCGGTGAGTCAGATTTAGTTTGAGGGCTATTGTTTGCAGACCGCCTAATATGAATAGTAAACTCTTACAGGGTAAGGAGTTTATGTGAGTGGTAGTCATGTACTCAGGCGAGTCTCTTTAAATATGATATGTCTTAAGGCTCCCTCCTGACATCCAATTATTCCAAATCATAAGTGAGGAGAGTGAGGTATTCCATCTTAAAAAAACTGAAAATTACTCAGGAAGTCAGCTTCACAGAGACATCCACACATGTCACCTTTTAAATTCCCATTTGTGAGGCACTGGCCACAGGCGGTCTCTCTCCTGTGGTGTATTTTTCACTTGCAATTATCTCCATTGGGAAGGAGCCGGGAATAGGCTGCAGCACAAATGATCCACTCTCCTCCAAGCCTGGTACCTGAAGGACGGAAACAACAGGATCAGATGCGATCTTATGATGGGAAGAAAAGATTTTTACCCCTGGAGGGAGGCTTTCTGTAGCTCCAACTAGCAACAACAATGACCCAAACTTCAATGAGGTAGGGAAGTTCAAACTTTGACTCCCTTAACCTCCAGGACCATTATACAATGCTCCTAATTTTACTCCGTCAGGAGAAAAACTGTGTTCTGAGAAAAATAACGTTTCCAGAGCATGCCTTTTGCAGCAATCACTGAGAACACTCTGCTTTTCACCTGCCAGTTTCTTTGATAACTTGGAAAATACAAAGGGCCTTGACAAAGGACAAGGGGAGCTGGCTTCCGTGGGCGTTTCACCAACTTCATTGCTTTCAGAGCTGGAATTCACCATCTATATCTAAGCACCAAAACTGCTGCATCATTTGAACAGCAGAAAATTGGGTAGGAAAATTGAATTCTGAAGCCGAAGGACAAAGTACAGAATCAAAGGCTCTTGCCTGTAAATGAGTTCTGTTCAATCTTGCTTTCTCATTTATCTTCTCTTTGTTGTTGTCAGACTATTTTCCCAACCAAGCATCCATATTGGGAAGTTCAAGGCAATTTGAGATCTAGAGGAAAAAACAACATGTAACTTGCAGAAGTTGGTGGGTTTTCACAGACATTGAGAGGACCATTTGCTGCAATGACTTTTAAAAGCTCTGAGGCAAGGATGCTGTATTAGTACAAACAGTCCCCCAACTTATAAATGGATCGTGGGCCAAGAGTTTGTTTGTAAGCCAGTCCTTGTAACCTGGAAAGCATTTACCCATAGTAACAGTGTTGCGGATGGTGACTAGACACTGGTACTTTGTCACAATGCCTTCTGTAATCCAGTGTCACATATAATTTCTGAAATAGTAAAGTGACCACTGGCAGAGTTTCTCAGACTGAAGTATGCAGAAACATGCCAAATGAGCACCTCAAGCCACGGAGTAAACATGGTGTATCTTTCTGGCTTGTTAATTTTTTTTGGCAAGATTTGGGAAAAAAACTCTTTATGAATTAGAATAACTATGCCTAATGTATTGAATAAAATATAAAGTCACTACAAAATTTGAAGATAAAACACGAGACTTCAAAAGTATCTGTGTTTGTGGCTTGAACTCTAGATTTCCTGATATCAGAGTTCCCCTATTAGACAAACTGGATTAAGATGTGTGAAAAGCAAAGTGGTTCAGTGTCGCAGATCCACTTGCCTGCCACATGGCAGCTTCTTGGAATAAACCTCTCTGGTCCCAGCTAGACTAAGATAATTAATAGAATTCAGCTTAAAGTATAAATTATCATCTTGGACGGGCAAAGAAAGAACAGGTTCGGAAATTGGAAGAGACAAAGGAGACATGGTAACTACACTTAACCTGCTACCTTAGAATAGGAAAAGAATGTTAATATGAGAAAAACTGGTGAAATTTGAATAAGAGCTATAGATTAATTACTGTGTTGTAAGAACAATGTGATAGGGTGGAGAACTGAGGCTGTCAAAAGCCCATGCTAAAAATTAGTACACATACAGACATATCCATCTCTATCCTTTTCCTCAGATACATTTGTATTAATTACTAAGATAGGGCATCTTCTGCTGCTGTTTTCACATCCATCATTTCTGAAGATAAGGCTAACAGAGCAAGGCTGGAAGCAATTGGGGATTAGTATCAAAAGGACTTTCTTTGGATGAATTGGATAGCTTGCAGAGGTAGGTTAAATGATCTTCCAGATTCCACCATGTCTGTAAGACAGTGTTTTGCAAGCTTTTTCATCTCACAGTAAAAATTACAGGCACACTTGAACCTATAGTTAATCTCTGCAGCACACTTGAAACATGTTGATAAAAAAATAAAAAGAGTACAAAAAAATATATACTTACTGTGCTTTGAACTTCTGTTGAAAATAATTTAATTAATGACCTTTAAATATTTCTGCAGCACACCTAAGCTCCTCTCACGATACATCGGTTGAAAATTTCTGCTGTAAGAGGTTCAAGGTGGGGTTGAGCTTTGCTGGGAGATTTCGTCATTAACTTTCAAAGTCAAAGGTTTTGTTCTAGGGCAGTAAACTTAAAATTCCTGCAAGGTATTGGATGGCCAGAAGCATTTCGTGCTCACTGGGGTCATGTAAGACTTAGAGTTTTGGCGGGATGTATAGTTTACCAAGCCCTTAAAAAATTCATGTTGTCTGTGAATGTAAAGGAATGATTATATTAGTGTGATAGCTATTCTGTCAATATAATTGATCCTACTGGATCTCCTTCCTTAGCAGAGGATGAACTAGTCATTTAAGATGGAAAGGCAGAGGAGAGGGATGCCATTTAAGGAGATAAGGGGGCAGATTTAAGGGAGACTACAGCAGCAGGAAGAAACTCAACTGACTACAGTTTTTGGACCAGCCATGCTCTTCTGTGGATGGACAGGTAGAAGTTGAGGGATGGATGCCATGAAACTTCCCTAAACTACACACATGCACACGTGTTCACTGGGATTTTTCTGATTGCTGCTGGCTGTATTTTCAACTCAAAGTGTAGAGTCCAGGGAGTGTTGTTAAGGGTAAGAATGCACAAAGAGAACAGTTAGGGAGAAATTCTCAAGGTAAGTGTAAGAAACCAGAGAGAGAAGTCCACATGTGGCACAGAAGGCTTCCTCTACTCCACAGGTAGGTCCAAAGCTGGGTGCCATTGTCTCCAGCTCTTTGAGGACAAATAAAAACTACTCCAAAAGGTATTTGATTTTGCTTTAAGTCATACATGGAGCATAAAGGAAATGCTTCCCAGCCTTTACTCTTCTGTTGCTGGTCCTGAGAGATACATGGCATACTGTGAGAGAGACTTTGGGGTCACCAAGGAAAACACCTTCCTTTGGGTAGCAAATCTGCTCTGTCTCAGTATGTCCCAGTATAGCTACCGAAAGGGTGAGATGTCTGTAAGCAGGATTCATCCAAGCCAAGGGATGCTCAACATGTAATTGAACAGTTATTTTTTATGTTTGACTTTTTATTTTGAAACAATTTTGGACTTAAAAGCTTTCAAACAACAAAGAAAGTACTCATATATACTTCATTCAGTTTTTCCCACTGTTAATGTCTTACATAAGTGTCGGGGTCCCTTTGTGGATACCACTTGTCAGGGCCTGGGACTGGTTGGTCTCTGGCTCCAGCCTATCTAGCTGCAGACCCCTATGCTGTTATCTCACTCAGGAACAATTGCTCTTAGGTGCCTGAGGGCTGTTTACCTTAGCAGAAGGGAGAGAGAGAGATAGATAGTCTTTGACGGTAAAGTACTCTTACAATAGATCTTAGTCTTTAGCAGAACTTAGTGATCTTTAGCAGAGAGACACCACACTGGCATTCTGCAGGCAGGAGAAGAGTCAGAGTAAGTGGGCCTGTGATAGAATGAGCTCACTCCCGACTGCCTTCTCTCCCAGCCTAATATAAGGCTGATCTCGTGCCTCTCAACACCACAGGTGTAGAGACTGCCAACTTACCAATGCTCTCATCTCACGAGCTCTCATGCTTGTTACTAGAGCTAAATCCCTCCCCATGCCCTTTTCACCAAGGTGTTCCATTATTGAGCTATAGGTGTTTCTTTTTCTTTTTATCTTTCAGTTTTAATTTCCCTTATTGCTATTGTATCTTGTTTTTCTTTTTATTGTTGGGGATTCATTGAGGGTATAAGAAACCGTGTTACACTGATTGCATTTGTTGGGTAAAGTCCCTCTTACAATCGTGTTTTGCCCCCTAAAGGTGTGGCACACACCAAGACCCCACCCTCCGCACTCCTTCCCTCTCTCTGCTCTTCCTTTCTCCACCCCTCCCTCATTCTTTCTCTCTCTGCTCTCCCCTTCTGTCACCCCCACCGTGTCAATAATTGTCACTAATTGTCCTCATATCAAACTTGAGTACATGGGATTCATGCTTCTCCATTCTCGTGATGCTTTACTAAGAATAATGTGTTCCATTTCCATCCAGGTTAATACAAAGGCTGTAA
>CAUYRH010115210.1:0-21865 GCA_963574655.1 Perodicticus potto | reverse complement strand
CTTCCCATACAATCGGAGATATTTTTATCCACCTGATTAATGTAACATTCATGATATTTTCTCATTTACTATGTGAAAACAATTTTGATCCGTATTTAGAAGATTTCTCCTGACCCTTCACATATGCACCACAAGTGTGATAATAATAATGGTTTAGGAAATCAACAAATTTGAAAGTAGAGGATACAGTCTTTTCATGACCTCAGTAGTAAAATAACCAACTTGGTTCTGGCCAGTCCAGTTACAAAAGTTCAGTTAGCACCTAATGAATCTTCACTTAGAAAATTGACCAGGGGTCAGGCTTAGGGTCACCCCTAGGGGCAGCTCTGGAATCTTGAAGAGTGCAGGGGTCTCTGCGGCTCCTGGTTCTCAGTTTGTGCCTTATCTTCTGTTCTGAAGAATCTTCAAGACAAGATTTGATGCTTGGAACTTGAAAGGATTCAGGCAGAAGAAAGTATGAAAACCTTGTCTAGAGAAACAATTGAATATGAAGTACTGGGTGAACAGATACAAGAAAGGGAGAATTCAGAGGATGAGGAATCAAAGCACAACTAAGGCTTCCTTAGAAAGAAAATGGCAACGTGATCAAACTCAGGTTCAGAGCCAGCTTGAAAAACTGGATCTTCCTAAATAAGAATATAATAAACTTCCCACAATGCAGGCTCTCACTGAAAAAAAACAATGCAAGAGTTGGAAGAAAACTTCATGAAGAACAGGAAAGGAAATGTGTGCAAGCTAAGGCAGCTGAGTTGCAGACTGGTCTAGAAACAAATAGACTTATCTTTGACGATAAGGCAACTCCATATGTTCCCAGCGCAAGAAGAATTTCACAAAAGAAGTAAAAAATCACCAGAGAAGAAAAGTCCTAGAAACTATTTTGGTGCACAGCCACATTCTAGATTATGCTTGGGTGATCTGCAGCTTGTAGCTGGAAGCCCACAAGTCCCAACCGTGCTGTGGAGGCCAATGTTCAACATGTCTTATGTCTAATGAAGCAATGCAGTAAAGCTTCGTGCAACGATGAGTAATCAACAATGTTCCTTTGGCCAAACAGGTATCTTCCGGAGGTGCTGAAAGTGGGAGGGTGTGGGTGGTAACACCTTCCTCCTCCAGGAATTACTGAGTAGTCAGAAGTCTTACAGGCCTTACAGGATGAATTTGGGCAAATGAACTTTGGTCACCAGCAGCTTGCAGAACTTATCCAGGAGTCGCTAACCACTAAACTGAAAGGAAACTTAGAGAGTGAGCAGGAGGCATTGGTGGCAAGGATGGAGGCAAAAGCCAATCAAATAACTAAAGTTCAAAAAGACCAGGCCCAGCTGGAGACACAAAAGCTAGAGAAGCAGAAAAAGGAATTAAAAGCTACCAAAAAAGCTCTTGATGAAGAAAGAAACAGCCACAGCCATCTTCTGGAATCACAGGGACCATGAATAAGCAGGATTGTGCCAAACTGAGGCCTATCTTGGACCAGGTCAGACATTTTATTCAGATAATCTGTACCTCGTCAATCAGATGTTAACAATTTCCTTTCCAGACTTCATACTTAGTTGGAATTAATGAGTAGCAGGTATTAAGAAACCCAAGCTTCATTACACTGACTTTTTGTGTATACGGCATGACTAAATGTTGAACCATTTAAATGGAAACCGGGGGAGTTTTAAGCCTAAGAAGCCACATGTCATCTGTTTCTTTTAGATAAATTTGCTGTACTGATATCTTGTTCTTTGTAAACACATTACCAATTTTTCACTTGTGGATGTGATTTTTTAAAATAGTTCATTATATACTACAATAAAATTAGGTTTAAATTCGAAAAAAAAAAAAAAGAAAGAAAATATAACAGGTTGAACAGAAACTACTTTTTACCCAAGAACCAAAAGCCTTTGAAATTTTTTAACAAAGATCCTGTCCTATCGCCCTTCCAGGAAAAGGTGCCCCAGACATGATGTTATTCATATTTAATACTCCATCACTTTATTTCTGAGCCCTTGAGATTTCAACCTCTGAGCCAAGACTCCCTAATGGCTGGCTCATCACTAAGTGTAGAAATGAGAAGTTCCCAGACCTTCTTAAACAAAATCCACTTTGACAAGATGACAACAGCTATGTGACTATTATAATCTTCACTCGCTATAATGACAGCAGTTAGACAAACAGAGAAATTAGACCCAGAAATCTCCAAAATTATCAGAGTGTGATGTATTCAAAATGGGTTAAAATACATTGTAAAGGTACTAAAGCAATTTAATACGTTCACGTGTATCTTAGACCTATGTACTATTGTCTTTTCTTTTCCTAAAAATAGATGCATATTTCATTCTATCTAAAAGAGTGTTTAAATCAGAAACCCTAAAGTGAGAAGATTCACTTTGATTTTGCATCTAGCTTCCTGGCATTCCAACGCTCTCTTCCAGAAAAAAAGGAGAGGGCGACCGTCAGGAGCCTGTGCTGTGTGGTCGTTAGGAGAAGGGGGCTGTCCTGAGGCGTCTCCCTGAAGAGGGAGGAAGGAAAGTGACCGTGCCCTTGTGACCTCAGCGTGTCAGCACACTGCCCGAGAATAAAAGGGCAGGAGCTTCATCACGCCGCGCCCAGCTGTGTGAGATGGGGAAATGGCGCAGCCCTCAGCCTTCTCCAGGACAGATGAAGGAGAACGGAGTGTGCACGTTTGTGGAACAGGTGGAAATGTTTGAGAGGCTTCCAGAACCTCTAGCTGGGCTGGCTGGGGAAGTCGCTGAACCCAGTCTACATAGACTGGCAGAGGCGGCTGCCACCTCAAAGGCCGAAACACCAAAGCAGAGCTACCAGGAGCATGCAAGAATCGGGGAGACACTGAGGGAACAGAATAAATCTCTGGGTCTGATTTCAGGAAGGAGAAAAGAGCAACAATATGCTACTTGTTCTTCATCTCACATCTCTGAATTCAAAAATGTAAGAATACGGGAGAATCCCACAGTCTTATCCAACCTCCAACCCAACAGGCATGGTCCTTGAACCGGCAAAAGGATCGTCAGCCTTCCGGCACACGATTGTACAAACAGCCGTCCCTACTTACAAACACACCATCTCTGAGCGGGGAGAAAGTGAAGGGAAAACTGTGGCTGGAAATTCGATGGCAGCAAACAGAACACCTCTCTAAGGAAGGACAGGTGCCCAGCCTGTCTCTTTCTAAACTTCATCACGGCCAATCCTAGGGTCAGTCATCCCATTACACCAAATTTCACCTTTAGAAGCTGAAGGCCTTTTCCTGCTCTTCTCAGTCCTGGTTAGTATATAAACATCTTCTTTTTTCCCCCGCAATCCCATGTGAGCGAGTTGGCTCCTGTCACTGTATATATGGGGGTTCAGGCATCCAGGTATGGGCCTGCTCAATAGCGATAGGAAAGTGGAGTTAATTCCCAGTGCCTACCTGATATTGAAGGAACGTGGACGAGAGATAGCCTTCCTGAGCATAAAGGAGAATTGCACGGATTTTATGTATTGAAGTAAAAACAACCTATCTAGATTTAGAAAGGTAAATTTCCATCATTCAGAAGACAGCTGTGGCCTAGACACTGCGCCGTTCACCCGGCACCACGTGGCACTGTCCGTCTGGGAGAATGTGACTCTGCAGTGACGATTTCAGTGGGGACATTGTCTTTCCTTGCTGAAGATTTTCTCCACCTGTCCATTTAAGCAAATCTAGTTTGGACGCCTTGCTGTTGTTTTCTTCTCAACTGCTGTGGACTTTCTGGCAATGGTTTTATAACCATTTGGCTAGATTGAAAAGAGTATTTCATACTGAAAATGATGAGTCACAAAAAGGAGAAATATTCTCTTCTTATGACAGAAAAACTCTACTTATATCTAGAAATACTTGCAGGCTTTTCGTGGGCATATTAGATTGCCAAGCAGTAGCTAATTTATCGCCATTATGTGGCCCTGGGGTCGATCTTGACTGTGTCTCAAAACTCTATAACACCCAAATGTTTTCATTTATATTTTTTTCTCGAAATGTATTGCTTTTCGTTTTTACAGAAGGAATTTACTGTTGCCTCATTTATAGTCACAGTGTTTGCAGAGCCCCAGCATTACTTTATAGCCATCAAGTAGATGACTTTGGAGCAGGTTGTTGAGGAAAGGTAGAAAATTTACTGTCAACCTTCTCTGTGTGTATTTGACCACAAAGTATTATGTAAGTAGGTGACTGAATCTGAGCCAGGAGAATATAGAATAAATTTAAGCAAGTGTCAGGAGAATCCAATTCTTGAGGAAAAAAAATATTTCTGCCAAGAGCATAAATCAGGAAGTTTATGCACCAATCAATAGATGTTTCTGGGAAGAAAAACAGTCTGGTTGGTAATTAGAACTTTATCCCCTTTAAGGAATGCAGCTCAGCGTGACAAGACCACATGCCTTGGTCATTTCTCTCCTTGTTTTTGATTCTCATGATCCATTCTCCTTAGTTCATTCTCTTTATTTCCACACATGGCAAATTTACTTTTTCATATGAAATTCTATGAAAAGGTGAATAAAATTCAAGTTGAAATCATTGGCATTTCTCATCTTGCCTTAACTACTAAAGGCAATAATTTAATACTGATTATGCTGAACTGGTCAAGCTTTTTATTATGCGTGTGTGCGGGTATTAGAAGGTGTGTAAGAATTGTGATTAGTAATTGTGATCAAGTAATAAGTGTAGCATTTTAATGTTCTCCTACATGAATTCTTTGGAATGGACTAGTTTTGAAAGCATTTTGGTCATTGGCATGTTTTTAAAAATTATTTAAGAAAAATTTTAGACTTCAATGATTCATGTCTTTAAAAAAAATAACTGAGAGGATTACAAAGTGATTTCCCCAATTCTTGCACTTGGTTTTAAAATAGTCATTGTACCTTAGTAAAAAGAGTCATTAAGTAAGTGCTCACCTCATACTGGTGGCTTTTTTATATACTGTCTAATGCTAGTAATCTTGGAAGATAAGTATGAATTACAGCCTATTTTACGAGTGGGGAAACTGAGGATATACAAATTAAACAACTTGCTGAAAGTAATGCAGCTAGAAAAAATATGGCAAAGCAGGCATGGTGAACCTGATTCCCTGTGTATACTTTCCATTGCCCAGGATATAACTCTTGCAAATTATATTTGAATTGATAAATATAATCAGTTGTTTCTGCAACATCCAGAACCTCATCATTAATTTGTGTCTTCGCTCTCCTGGAATTTCAAAGTATGGTCAGCATTTGATTTCGCAGCACCACCCCCCTCCCTTCCATTTGCCTTCATTTGTCATGTGGCATAATTTTTTGTTTAAATAAAAATTAACTTTTATACTTTTTCAAGAATTTCACAAGAAAAGTGGAAAGTGAAGACACTACTATGTTACAAACAATGACTAAAATTGCTGAGGTAAAGAAATTCCTATTTTTTAGGCTCTTTTATTTAAAAAATTTACATTTGGGTTGCATACACTTTTTGATTTATTAATAAAACAGTTTATCCTTCCTTAAATATTTCTCTCCTTATCTCAGGTAGCAGTTTGTTTTTAGTTAATCAAGAGAATTACCATTTTTTCCTAACATTGTGTTTTGCACATGGAATGTATTCACAAGAAATCAGTACTCATAAGTAATTAGTGAGAAAGCAAATGAATGGTATGTATTACTATATTTTAGCTTTTCTGATTATAATTAAGCTATAGTATGCTTTCTTCTATGCATATGACTTTCTGGTTTTATTTAGGTGCTTTTCCTGGAAGCAGGAATCCCTTAACAAACATAACAACCTGTGCGGGATATTTCTCCTCTGACAAAGTCTTCTATGGCAAAATGTTATCATTTTTAGGGTTTGTCGAATGCCTAAGATGAACTCTAGAAACTTTATTCTGGTCCCTGACCTTTGAGAGTTTACAATAGAAAATAACATAAGTCAGGTTTTATTTAGTGTACATATGCCACTGAAACATATAACCAGGAGGTCATTTATCTCAACACCACAATTATGTGCAATAGAGCTGAAAACTAAAAATGAAAAACAGAGAAGGAAAGAAGGAAATTTACTGTCAACCTTCTCTATGTGACGCTATTCTGCGTCAGTGTTTTCTCCAAAAGAAAAAGGGAGGGAGGGAGGGAGGGAGGGGAAGGGGAGGGGTGGAAGGAAGGAAACAACAACAAAAACCCTTGGAGTGTAATCTCTTTGGGGAAGCCAGAATCAATGCCATGAGCTTTTGGCCCATGTTTTGGGGCAATGATGTCTAATAACAAGAGAACTATGGACCTTAGACCCTGATTCATTGAACAGTAAGAATAACCCCAAGTAGCTTTCCTTAGCCCCTTCACTGTCCTGCTTCCCTCTTCCTCCACACATGTATCCACTTGCTCTCTTTCCATTTGACCGGCCTGCATATCTCTGCACCTGCAATGCCTCTGCCTGAGCTCAGGTGTTCATACAATTTCTCCCGACCCTGCTACCTACCTCCTCAGAGGCTCCGCTCTCATCATCCCTCTAACGCAGTGGTTCTCAACCTTCCTAATGCTGCCGCCCTTTAATACAGTTCCTCATGTTGTGGTGACCCCCAATATGGCGGCATTAGGAAGGTTGAGAAGCACTGCTCTAACATATCCTTCACCAAGGCAGTCCTGCTATAAAACTGTTGGAACCATCACCCTTAGACTTACCATCTTTAATGGATTTCCAATTATCTGCAGTATTTAGTGAGAGCTCCCTTGCATGGCATATGAAGCTGTTCATTATTGGCCTTTGCTATCCAGACACCAAGTGAAAAAGAGAAGTCAAGGGGGGCAGTGAAAGCCCCTATAAGACCTGTTCACAAGGATTGCCCAGGGAGAGGGGAGATGGCCTCTGGCTTTGCACACAGTCTAATGTGTGTGGTCTTCACACAGGGGTCGAGAGACCCCAGGATGTCTGTTCTTCTTAGAGCTTTGGGCAGTAAACAGTCAGCAGAATTAGAAAAAGCTGTTCTTTCTTGGCCTGGCAGAGTTCTAGCATTAAAAAGTGAATTTTTTTTACCATTTTATAACCATTTTATTTTGTTAAAAAAAGTATAAAATTTTTTATTTAGTGTAAATTCATGAGCTTTCTCAGTTTCCAAATTCCAATAATATTCATTGCTTTAATAGAACAAAATATTGCATTAAGATTATTTTCAAAATTATATTTTGTGTTAGGTATAGTATATTCCAATACCTGACAGATCAAAAACCTCATTGATTAAGCTTTTGTTGAGAATTTATTAGAAAAATATTAAATATTTTATAAGCTCGCATATGTATAGGCAATTCTCAAAATAACAGCTTGGAACATGAAAGGCTCAGGCACAATTTGAGTCAAGGCTTAAACAAATAATATCACTTTGTAATATTATGTTAACCAAATTATTCTGCGTCAGTGTTTTCTCCAAAAGAAAAGTGCAATATGTTTCCCTTTATCTTTTTTTATTGTTTATTTTTTTAAGTACATAGATGCAAAGAAGATGAGAATCAGAGGGTGATATTCTGAGAATTTTCCATTATCCTAGAACATGCTCCTTATTTGAATTTTGACTTGTTTTGTCCTATTTCTAAGGTAGATACCTTAGATTAACTGCATATTCTCTGTAGACTGCAAGATAGTTTTTGTTTTGTTTTTTTTCTTTAAGAGATATATGGCCACCCCATCTTCCTGCAATTCACAAATAAGGCAGCCTGGGGGAATTCAATACCCTGTGGGAAAATTTATACTTCAGGGATTGACAAATTAGCAGTGGCTTAAATTTTATGGAAATTCTGCTTAAGAGTAAAATAAAACTCAGATTCTCTTTGTGAGACAGGGCGGCAGGCCAAGGGACTTAACAGCTTTTCCTCGGAATCTTCACTCTGGTTTTCCAAGTCTGGCTTGAGACGGCTACTGTGCCACTTTTAAAGTATGGCTGTAATTTAGTACAAATACCCACGGTGGTCCCAGAAAAGACACTGTGCTTATGAAGCCCCAGGGGAGTGGTCCCCTCGCCTCGTGGGCAGCATCCAGCCTTCCCCGCTGGGTGTTCCAGCTACAAGTAGCTGCAGAACAGAATGAAAATGGTTCAACAGTGTCCCTTTATGAGCTCGTATAAAACAATCCCGGCAGTCTCGGCGCCCGTGGCTCAACAGGCTAAGGCGCCAGCCACATACACCTGAGCTGGCGGGGTCGATTCCAGCCCGGGCCCGCCAAACAACGACGGCTGCAACCAAAAAATGGCCAGGCGTTGTGGCAAGCACCTGTAGTCCCAGCTACTTGGGAGGCGGAGGCAGGAGACTCGCTTGAGCCCAGGAATTGGAGGTTGCTGTGAGCTGTGATGCCACAGCACTCTATCCAGGGTGACAGCTTGAGGCTCTGTCTCAAAAAAATAATAATAAAAATTAAAAAAAAAAATCCCAGCAGTAGAAAGTTTCAGGGAAAGCTCAGCAGCCTCAAAGAAGCAGTCAGGGACCTAGGATTGCTCTTTCGTTTTCCTCTGCTCTCCTTGGAATGTCTGCGGTGCCCCCTTCATAGCTGCAGATTTGATGTGATGCCTCTAACTACAGTCATCATGTTCACACGAGATAACAGCTAAAGAGGAAAGAAAGGTTCTCCCCTTTCCACCAGCATGAGATCGGACTAAGGGAGGCCCTGGGGCTTCTTCGGGACAAGGAAACAGGGACCTGCAGAATGAGTTTTCCTGCACGGATGTGTCCTGCCGGCTCTCAGTTCCCTGGAAACTGATTAAACAGCCTCAGGACTGAAGTCGTGTCTTCCTCTCCCACCTGGGCCCGGCATTCTGCTCATTCTCTTAAGACAGAAGGAGAGCAGATAAAAACATCCTGCTCAAAGCAGTCACCTTAAGAGCTGATCAATACATGGACAAACCTTCCCTGATGGAAAAGGTTTGATGTGAATTGCTTTGAGGATGTCTGTGTCATAACTTCTCGAGAACAGATATAATATGTTTATTCTAAATCAGTCATTCCAGTCTTCATTCTAGTATTTCAAATCACTCCTTTTCAAAGCTCACATTGGAATGTATTTATAACAGAATTAGCAGAGCAAATGAGAGAGTAAAGAAGCCAGCATGTTTGTGTAATCTAAATTGTGTATTTTTTGTAATGACAAAGCTGAGTGGACTGGGCTAAATAACAATCCCCGAAGATACCCATTTTCTAATCCCTAGAACCTGTGAATGTTTCCTTATATAGCGAAAGAGGCTTTGCCAAGGCGATTAATTTTAAAAGATCTTGAAATGGGGAGATTATTTCGGATTATCCACGTGAGCCCTAAATGTAACCATAAGTGTCCTTATAAGAGAGAGGCATAAGGAGACTTGACTACAGAAAAGATAAAGGCTCGGTGACAAGGAAGTAGAGATTGGAAGGGCCCACTTTGAAGGTGGAGATGGGAATCAGGAGGCCGAGGAACTCAGGCTGCCTGAGAAGCTGAAAAAAGCAAGGAAATAAAAAGTCCTGCTCACACCTTGACACTAGCCCAGACTTCTGACCTCCAGAACTATAAAAAGTAAAAAGAAATTTCTAAGAAGGAAGAAAAAGAAATAGACTTGAATACAGGTAAACTGATGCTGAGCGTCAGTCTCTCCCATTACTAGCTGTGTGATCTGGGGTAGTTCACTGGTTTAGGAGGCAAATGACTAAACCTCTCTGAACCTGTTTATCCATCCACGAAAGGGTTGTGATAATAACTACTGTGTTAGTCAGAGTTTCACAGAGAAAGAGAACCAGCTGGATGCAGGTACAGAGAGACATTGATGTGAAAGAATTTGGGGGCTTGGCCAGTCCAAAAACCCACTAGGTAGACCAGCAGGCTCGACTCTCCTGGAGGAACACAGTGAAAGTCCAGAGGCAGTCTGCTGGTAGAGCCCCTTCTGCTGGGGAGAAGTCCGTCTTTCTCTACGAAGGCCTTCGACTGATTGGTCCACACTGTGGAGAGGAATCTGCTTCACTCAGAACCCACCAGTTTAAGTATTAATCTCACCTTTAAAAAAAATGCCTTCATGGTGGGCGGTGCCTATGGCTCAAAGGAGTGGGGTGCCAGCCCCATATGCTGGAGGTGGTGGGTTCAAACCTGGACCCAGCCAAAAACTGCAAAAAAAAAAAAAAATACCTTCATGGAAACATCTAGAATAATATTTGACCCAGTATCTGCACATAAATATAATAAAAAAGAGCAAATAATATTTGAGCCAATATCTACGTGCCATGGACTAGCCAAACTCATGCATGAGATTAACCATCACAGCTACTTTACAGGGTTATGATGAGAGTAAGTTGGAGAGTATATACAAAATAGAAAGCAAGATACCAACTTCCAGGGTGATTAATGTGACTGCTCATGAACAGGTGACACCATGTGGGACCCCGAGGGGCATGGGTTTTGCAGTCAGATTCTAATTGGCTCACTTACTGCACGTAGGACTTAGTGACCTTAACCTCTCTCACCTTCAGCTTCTCTCTTTATAAAATATGATTAATAAAACCTAGTCCACTAGGGTATGTGAGGGTTAAATAAAATATTAGTCCAATGAAAAAAATGCACTGTGCTAAGTGGAAACACCTGAGTTCCCACCATCCCTTTCTCCTCCATCCTTCCCAGTCCTGCCCCTTTCAGCTTTCACTGAACTTAGTGCCCCTGTGGCTTCCAAAGATGCTCCACCCACCCAAAAACACGCAGGGAGAAGGTGAGTAGAGAGGCAGGCAAGGTCTAAATGCTTGAATGTCTTCACTGGAAACATAACCTTCTGGGAAAATCTCATTTTAATAAACATGATTTTTACATAAGATTCCACTTTGTGAAGTCATTTACATATGTGGCCAATGGCCCAAGATTGCAAGGGTTTGCCAATTTGGTTTCCATAAATTTTATTAAGAAAAAATGTTATAGGCAGATGCATTTCCAAGACTATGCATGCTGGGGTCAGCCAAGTTGGCAATTACATGGTAATTCTCATTCCATATTTATGCTTTCTTGGCATAAATTCATTAGCTAAATGTGTCCACCAAGATCTCAGTGAATAGCAAACAACAGAAGTGGGAAGGACGCTGGCTTGGGGGTCATTCTGAGACTGGTTTGGATCCAAGCTCAGCCACTTTCAAATCCTGAATAAGGGTCCAGGGCTTCATTTTCTCTTTTTTAAATGGAGACAATAATAGCGCTGCTGTTCCAGATGGCAGCAAGCTCAGAAATACTGACTGTGAGGTATCTGGTGCATAAAATATAAACATTTCGACAAGAGGCTATTGTCTAGAAAACTCCCCGTACTGCTATTGTCAGTACGGGGAGTTTTCTAGAGTCTGGAAAGAACTGCAAGAGATAGGTTTGAGTGTAAGGAGTATCAGAAAGTCACAGAGAATTATAAAGAATAAAAGGTTGGGTTCAGTAGGCAGAGCCTGCAGATGAAAATAAAACAAGCAATGTGTCTCCCGCTGAGAAAGTTCATCTAACCTCAAGCCAGAATTAGTGCCGCATTCATGAGACGTTCAAGTTTGACATGATACAAAGTCCCTAATATCTAAAGAACTGAAAGAAAATGCCTGGGCTTCCTGGCTTCTCCGAGTGGTTAGTAGAGAACTTTCCTTGGCACCCATGGAATCTGTGATGAGAGGAGCAGACCCGGGCTGGGACTGGAGACCTGCAGCTTCTAGTTGAAGCTCTGCCAGTGAGTTTCTGTGAGGCCCAGAGACAATTTCCCGAGAAAGGGGAGTCAACAAAAGACAATTGGAATCACTGGCCCACGGGCTAGTTGATCACATATGCATCAGATTCAGTTTGATTATGAATAACAGGAAACCCAGAGTAATTTGGTTTCAGCAAGACAGAGGAGGGGTCAGCACGGGGCTTGTTACGGGCTCCACAACCACCGTCCGTTCTCGCCCTATGTTCTCTCTACACATGTAATCCTCAAGCCTGCCCACGGCCCCGACATCTGCTAGAGAGCCCGTCTTCACGCTCACACACCAAGCAGCAGAAGGAAGGGCTGCCGTGTGAAAGGCTCCCCTCCTGTGGAGTCAGCACAGAACCTCCCAGAGGTCCACATGGTTCCCACGGAGGCAGGAAGTGTGACATCTGGGCTGGACCAGGGCTTTGTCCAGGACTCTTGCGATGTGAGTAGCAAGGAAGAGGAGAACAAGAGGCACTTACGGGCGTCTGCGAAAGAGCTGGGAGACAGGCCTACAGCTTTTCACTTCATACTCAGGGATACGGTGGTTTTAAAATAGGTCGAAAAATTATTTGATAGCCCTCCCTTCAGTTCGATATTCCCCTGGGTGTGGGCAGAAGCAAGAGATTCTAATGAACAAAACGTGGTCACAGTGGCAGAGTTTGGCTTCTGAGACTTGGTCATCAAAGGCGTTGTGGTGTCCCCTCACTCTCCCTGTCTCTGCTCCACGTCTGTCTCTGTGTCTCTGTGTGCAGCTCTGTCTCCGTGCCCCATTTCTATTTTTCTCTGTCTCTTAGTCTATCTCTCTTTTTCTGTACCTTCTATCACTTGCTCCAGGAAAGAAGGCAGCAGCCGTGTCATGAGGATGTCCAAGCAACCTGTAGAGAGGAACTGTGGCCACCTGCCAGCAGCCATGTGCTCGAGGCACCTCCAGAGCATCAGAAAGCAAACCCTCCAGCCCCACTCATGCCTTCACACCCTCCAGCCCCGCTCACACCTTCAGATGACTGCAGCCCCACTCATGCCTTCAGATGACGGCAGCCCAGGCCTCTGTTATGACGGCAACTTCACAAGAAACCCTGACCCAGAACCACCTAATGAAACTGCTCCCAGACTCCTGACCCATAGTGAATACATGAGATAGTAAATATTTATTTTTAGCCTTGAAGATTTGGAGTAATTATGCAACTAATGATAACTAATACTTTATTTGATATTTTTTAAGAGATGCCATGTTTAGCATCCTGTTTAGCCCCTCTTTTGCCATCATTGAATATCTATTGAACACCTACTATAGACCAGGCACTGGTACAGAAACTGGAGACATGGTATTATCTAGAATTGCATAGTAGATAATAAGAAAACAGTCAGATCAACAATAAGTGGGATGCCAGGAGGAAAAATAAATGCACAAATGCATCTTGTCTCCTTCAGATTCTTAAGACATTTGAACCCAGCAGTTGTCCCAGCAGGAAGGGATTTAAGGATAGAGAGCTTACAGAAAAGCAGTGTCCAGAACTACACTGTAAAACTGGTCTGATAGGAAAGGCAGCCACCTCCGTGGCCACCACTGACATTTGCACCAGGCTGCCTTTGACCCCATCAGGAAGGTGCCCTTGCTCCTGCCGATCTGGAAGCCCAGGGCTCCCCTCGCACCCTCCTGCCACACCAAAGCCTCCTGCCTGCTTGGTGGTGTCTACACTTCCCTGGCAGGGGAGGCTGAAGAGTGTACATTGTTTAAAAACTCTGCATAAGAAAAATCAGAGCTTACATTGGGCTCACTATATGGGAAACTAAAATGGAGAGAAGATGTGCAAACGATTTTGGAAAACCACGAATGATAGATGCCCACTGGACAGAGGAAGTGGGCTGGAGAGCGGGGGTGATAGTGTAGACAGTGTGGTCGCAGAGACTTTCCTGAAAAGCTGACATCTGAACAGAGACCAGGAGGAAACACCGGAGCAAGTGGACGGGCCTTGAGCAAACAGCGCCCCCGGCGTGTCGGGGGACAGAAAGCAGACCAGCCCACCCAGAGTGGAGCGGCTGAGGGGGCCAAGGGAAGAGAAAGTCCGGTGGCTAATGGGGAGGGAGGTTAATATGGGGATTTAAAGCCAATTTCTCAGTTATTCTATTTAAGTACAGGTTACTAACTGGAGGTAGCAGGCAGGGGAAGCAAACTCCTCTAATTAGGCTTAGCACTCCCGGCATTCAGGACCCTTGCCCCTCACCAGCCCTTTCCTCCAGTCCATGCCCCCAGCCCCAGAGTAAATAAATTCATATATTGTCTATACTGATTTGATTCCCCTGTTTTCTTTCTTTCAAGGTCTTTTTTGTTTTCTTGGCTGTATCCCAGGCATGTGCCTGCGTGGGAAACTAGTTGAACTAAGGACAGCAGAGATCTATTTACAGAAGACGAGGCCAAGAGGTTTCCAGGAGGAAACCATCGACACCATCGGGTCTGGTGCCCAGATTCGCCTTGGGCACTCCACCCAGGACTCACCTGCACCCTCATAGTTACTGCACATAAATGTCATAAAATAGAGCAAAACACTGGAAGATCGGCACAGGCGTGAGACGGCAGCACAGCGGGCAGGTGATGAGCGGGAAGGAACCAGAGGAGGGTGTGGCGCAGGCGAGGGCAGGTTCATTTCCAGCACGCCACGTTAGACCTGCCCCTTTTGGCATCGTTGAAAAAACAGAAAACATCGCAGACACCTAGTGCAGGAAATGAAAAACTTGGCTAACACAAGGCAGCAAAGAGGACCAGCTAATGAGTCAGAAAAATGAGATGTGCGGAAATCCAGTTCTCCTAGGAAAAAGCTGTTAGTTTTCTTTGAATGGGAAGGAGTGAAGCCAGAGAAGTGACAATGACCCCCAGACACTGTGCAAGTTACATGAGAATCTTGCCTAAATGTTATAAATCAGGGAGATTCCTTTGTGTTATAGTAATATGTTTTGAACATCTTTGAGGGAAGAAGAGGCTTGTGTAAAATGAAAGTCTGGGGGTAGAGATCGGATTGGGAGGAGTTTTAATGCCCTGTAGTTAATCTGTGTTGTTCTGCTTCTCCTGCAAAACAAAACTATTTAGATCCCAAATGCAGTAACAATGATGCAGAAATGCAAAGCTCTGCTCCACCAACAGATGTTCATGCTGTGCGTTGTCTAAACTCACCACACGCAAGAGAGAGATTTCACACCAGCCCCAGGACTAAGAATGGGGTTCCTTTTTTTTTTCCTTTAACTCTTCTGACTCTAGTCAACATTTACATTGCTTCGGGGTAAAAGTCATTTTTCCTAGTCTAGGAATTTGGCTCCCATGTGGGATGGACAAGTATAACCCAAAGCCAAATAGCCTCTGGCTACCTTTTATACTGACAAATAGCCCTCTAGTGCGTGCTTTGTTCCAAACCGAAGGATGTGTTTGGTTCCACTTTCCCTGTCTGGTCTAGAAGGCAGATGGCAACCAAACCTCCCGATAGTGGAAAGCTTATGTCCATGGCCTCTGTCCTGTCCTGTCCACATGGCAGATACTCAGAAAAGCCTCCTTCCCCAGCCCTTGCCATGTTGACTATTCAAGCACCAGGGTGTCCAGGCACCTCACACTGCTGGGCCAGGATTGTAGCTAATCAAACAGGAGTCCAGTTCAATCATGGTCACAGGGGGCAACTCTGCCAATGGCCACCTCTTCCCAAGTTCCCCGTACTTCTTCCAAATACACCATATTTCTTCTGTGAAATACAGTTCTGGAGCAAGCCTTGTACAAGCCTCTCACACTTAGAGCATCAGGACCCTGCATCCGCTGCTCAGAAACAATCTGCCTGGGTGCTGAGAAGACACGAAGTGTGCGGGTTCCATCAGGCCTGAGCACCTGCCCTCAGCCTATTCAGACCTCCTGAACCAGAAGCAGGCAAGGTCCTTTCTCTGAGTCGTCTTCAGGCCCAGGATGGAGCCAACATTCCAGACTACTGTTCTCTCATTCAGTCATGACCTGTTCCCCCTACTTCTTCCCCTCAAAGTCTTCCTCCAATCACTCAATTCACAGGCAACTTTAACACTTACATTACCTATCCACGAGCTTAACCCCAAAGTTCTGTCCATCCTTAATTCTGGTAAGCTTTCCCCACACTCTTCCTCACCTTCCTAATCTCTTAACTTCACTCCGCTCACATTTTATGAACAATCCCTTTTCTAAAGCTCTTCAATTACCTATTTGAGTATATTAATATGTATTCTACTGAAACACTCTCATCCTATCCTCCATATATCTTAATTTCTCACTCTTATTTTCCATCTCCTTATCTTTATGTGCTGCATGTCCACTGATCACATCTTCATTGCTTTGCACAAGATAAGCCTGGAACTACATTTCTCAGAATGCCCTTCTCCATAAAGTTCCAAATCTACCAAGGGGAAGCAATCACACAAAATTTTGAAGGTGCAATAAAAGGAGAAGGTGATGTTCTGTGAAGGTAGCTTCAGCCAGATATCTCAGCACATCTGAAAGTGATACAATTTCCTAGCTCAGTGTGGAGAGCTGCCTGCTGGACTACTGCTAATGGAACAGTTAATAAGAACTCCCCAGAAAATCATAATGGCTTCCCTTTGAACACCAAAAGAATCGCACTTAGGGATTATCATGCCTACTATCCCCCCACTTTGGTTGGCCAAGGCAGGAAAGTTTCTTGAGCATTAGAATTTGAGACCAGCCTGGGCAACATAGTGAGACTCCTCTTGAACACACATACACTTGCGAGGCTGAGAACATGGGTAGCAGCTTTAGTAAAGTACAGTCCTCCAGTTCTTTTACAGATATTTATTTCATGAATTAACTTTTTGAAACCATAGTACATGGAAGAGCTGTTGTTTTTCTGATTCATTCTTAACTGACAAACTCAGGGAGAAGTGATCATTGACACCTTGATGCCCATACATTAGCATATACAGACATTATGCTAGGGCCATACTGTTTGAATTACTGTATCTCTGAAATATATTTTGAAATCAGGATGTATGAGGCCTTCATCTTTGTTTTTGATAGGACAGAATAAAAAGCCCAGAAATAAACCCAGAGTAACTATGGTTTTTTCTTTCCCACAGCATCAAGGACAAGTGAATAGCCTTCACTAATGATAGCAGTTTGTAAACACTGGGTTGCTATGAACTTGAAGTTCCATGATTCAAAGGTTGTATGCTTATTATGCCCTAATATTAGGGGGAAAGTCCAAGCATTGATAGTAGTTTTAATGCATAAAATTTATCTCCCTACAATAACTTCCAAGAAGCATTTCAAATATGCTGCCTAATTAGCATCAGTATCACCTTTTCTTAGAAGACACAAAAGCCATGCAACCTGGCTTCCATTCATCTATTCTAATCTTAAATAAGGCCATTTCACACCTGGCTACTGGGGAAGATCCAAATAGCCTGCCTGGTATCTGGCTGCAACAAAACAAACAAATACAGTTACAAGTTATCGGCCATTTGATTAACTGGAAAACACTGTCAGACTTTGGTAAATGACAGGAAGCCATTAACTGCACAGCAACAAATTAAGATTAGCAAAGCAAAGCCCAGAACTGAGGGTTATTTAGGTGCGATGGCAGCTTTCACTGGATTGGAGCTGGGCCAGATGGAAAATCAGCACTCTAAGAACCATTTGCCATTGTAAGGACAGATGGCCATTTCCTATTAACTGCAACAAAGGATATGTCTGAAGATCAGCTTCTGTGGCAGCTCTGAGGGTCTCAGACAACCAGGGCTGCATAGCAAGTTCGGCTCTTCCCAGAGCTGAGGAACTCTACAACTTTTACTTGAGTGTCCTCAGAAACGCATTCACCGTACCTCAGGATCAAGTCATAGAAAATAGTTACTGCTTTACCCCTGGCAGTGTTGTTATTTTTAAGGAAAATATTTGATAAATGAAAAAAAAGAAGAATGTAAGTTCTGTTCAAGAAAGTCCACACCAAAATTTATACAGAAATATTAATGAATGAATGAATAAAAGGAGGTAACAATTTGTCATATCTCTAAATACCAACCCTCACTCAGAGAGGGACCCAGACAGCTGTGAAACCCCAGGTACAAGTAGTGTAAGACTGGGGTCAATCTGGGGTCCTTTTGCTCCGTAGGAACACGAAGCCCCTTCCCTTTCTGAACTGTTGGCTTCAGCACTGATTTGAGCGCCTGTTGCTGCCCCCTGGTGGCGCAGAGGTTACCACAGCTGAGCCTCTCTCTTTCCCTTAATCTTCACCTGTGTCCCCACGACCCTACTTTCTTCTTTCCGTAATTAAAACAAAAGAGGATTTCTTTATGGCTTAATAATAACTTATATTGAACACTTTTTCAAGCCAAAGCAACAGTAACAGCAATAAATATTTACAGAATGTGATCACTCATTTTAAGTTAACAGTATTTTATATTTGTGGGTTATGTTCATATTTTGTTTCACTTTATTCTTTGTGCGTGTACATTATACATATGTTAGGTTTGGATGGGACCAGGTGTTAAGTGCCCATGTTCCCAGGTTCTTGGTTTCTAGCACCAAAAAATGGTTCCTGATACCAAATCGATGGAAGGAATGAGCCGAGCAAGCAGGTGCAAGCAAGCAAAGTGCCAACGTTTCCTAAAGATTAAAGCCTAGAACATTCCAAAGAAGGAATGGGTCAGCCCTGGTGGGCAGAAGACACACTGAGTTTAACAAGATTTCACCTTTTATGCTGACTCCCCAATTTTATGTCAAATGGGGAAATGGAATAGCCATGGTTTTTCTTGGAAAAGGGTGGAGAATTTCTGGAATTGGGAACCCCCCCCCTTTTCTATCCTTGTAAGGCAATTTGCAAGGGTTGCCATGGTATTTGTAAACTGTCATGGCCCTGATGGGTGTGATATTTACTATGTTAATGAGGGCAGTTCATTTAGGGACAGTTACCTCAGCTTGTACGCATACTCTAAAGACCCTCTCTCGAGGCCTGACAATAATATCTCTACTTTGTGGTTTCTCTACCTTTTTCTGATTGGTCAGTCTTTGGTGACCTTTTGGTACGACATCTGTTCTTTCTTGCAAACCAGGTCCCTAGAGTCCTAATCAGGCTGTTCCTCAAACAACCTAAGTCAGTGTGACCACATCTGTCTGTCCCTGTCCACATTAGGAAGTCCCTGGGACACTGATTAGCCTCCACCTCAAATCAACCCATCTGTAAGGTCCTGCACCTGCCACGGCTCATTAGCCCTGTTCCTGTAACTACTCAGAAAAGTGATCCAAACCCGTCCAAAATTGCCTAACTGTATTCACCATTCACCCTGCTCATGTCTAACTAAATGCCTCACCTAACATTTACAGAGTTACATACATAACATTAAGATTACTATACATATTGTTATTTATATATAATACTTTTAAAATTAATAAACATTTTTAGAGCAGTTGTAGGGTCATGGCTAAATTGAGCAGAAGGCATAGAGTTCTCGTAGACACCCATTTCTGCATAATTTTTATTTAATTTGATTCATTAGTGAAACAAATCAGTTTGAGCCATTTTTTCTCCACTAAAGATTTTAGGATTCTCAGTCAAACATTTTCTTATTTTGCTGAAAATGAATCTAATCCTAAATTAGTCAGAATTACTTTGGAAGAGTTGTGTGATTTTTCTATTAAAACCAAGAAAAAAATAGCAAATTGAATGGAATCCTTCAGGCGTATGAATAAGTATTTTTTTTCAATCCCAAACTATCTATAATCCAAACATCTACCCTCATCGTTGTATCTATTAGGTAGACAGGATATCCAGCTCCCCTTCTCCCCCCAAAGGGGGATAAGGGCAGGCACTCCCTCTTGAGCGTTGCTCCACCTTTAATCCTTCCCAAGCAGGAGGAAATTGCTTTATCCATCTGGGAATTTTCCTCATCCCCTCTAGGTGGATTTTCAGAGCGTTTGTATACAGGAAGGTAGAATTGAGGACACCTGCTGATCATTTAGTAACATCTTACACCTCCTGAGAGTCCTCCCCTGCACTGGGCCAAAAAAGGAAACAATCTGAGTAAGGGAGAAAGTCTCTCTCTCTCTCTGTGCCTGCCCTCCCCTCCCCTCCCCTCCCCTCCCCTCCCCTTCCCTCCTCTCCCCTCCCCTCTTCTCCCCCCTCCCCTGCCCTCTTCTCTCCCCTTAGGTGTTCTCTGGTCCTTCTTCAGCCAAGAGCACAACCAAGGACACATCCACCTTAGTTTCTGTCCTTGGATTTGCCTATCAGGTAGTGATGAATGATGATGGTGGTGGTGGTGACATGGTGGTGGTATTCACAATAGCATTGAAATTCTGTCAAAAAAAGGAACTTAATTTAATTAACACGTAAAGTAATTCATCTGTTAATACTATCACATCTGGTCAAAAAAAAAAACTCAAGTCTAGAGATTGGCACTAGTTAGATAAATTAAAAGGCCAAATACAATAAATAAATGAATAAACAAACAAATAGATAAAAAGACTGCCAATTTTGAGTTTGAATTATCCTGTGGTCTTCTTAGGTTCATCTGGATGTTCCCGGCCCCCCAGTTAGCAGGGTCAAGAGTGAGTCCTGGTGCTGAGTTTTGCCGAGTGGTCACAGATACAGAGCAATCCCACATATACGGTTGATGAAGCAAAAAGAAAGAACCTACATGAAGTGAAAATGAAGAAGGAAGCTACATAAAATAACACAAAGAGAAAATACATCCCGGAGAGAGAGCAACGGGCCAGTGTCCACGAAGACCCAGAAGGCTGAAGCGCTGCCTCGTCTGTCATCACCAGTTTGTCCCGCCTTTCTCCTGGCAGGATTGGTTGTCATTCCTGCCTTTGGAGTGTTCGACAGGTTGGGGTTATAGAACAGATTACGTAACAGGTTACTTACAGGTTGGAGATGTAACAGTTTCCCTTGCTATCCTGTTGTCTTCCCCAGAATCTTTCACGAAAGCACCTCCCATGCTCTGCTAATGAGCTCTAGTTCCGTTAAAGCTCCTCCCAGGCCATGCTAATAAGCTCTAGGTCATTAAAGCTCCACCCAGACCATGCTAATGAGCTCTAGTTCAGTTAAAGCTCCTCCCAGGCCATGCAAATGAGCTCTAGTTCAGTGAAAGTTCCTCCCAGGCTATGCAAATGAGCTCTAGTTCAGTTAAAACTCCTCCCAGGCTATGCTAATGAGCTCTAGTTCCGTTAAAGCTCCTCCCAGACCATACTAATGACCTCTAGTTCAGTTAAAACTCCTCCCAGGCCATGCTAATGAGCTCTAGTTCAGTTAAAGCTCCTCCCAGGCTATGCTAATGAGCTCTAGTTCCATTAAAGCTCCTCCCAGACCATGCTAATGACCTCTAGTTCAGCTAAAGCTCCACCCAGACCATGCTAATGAGCTCTAGTTCAGTTAAAGCTCCTCCCAGGCTATGCTAATGAGCTCTAGTTCTGGTGAAGGTCACTAGGAATTTCTTCCTGTGTAGTTCCCACCAGGAAACAGTTCCTAACCACAATTTGGCTGCTAGCTACAATGTGTTTCCCACTCTCTGCCACTTCCTCCCCACCTCTTTACCTTACCCTCTGCCAGACCTCAGTCTGTCTATATTGATCAAATTTACCATCCCCATGCCAAATTCCCATTTGACTTGATGCTACGTACACATAGTCTGTAAATCCAGAGACATAGCGTTGATGAATGCAAAGTTACTTTTGAGTGAAAGCTGACCTAGTCAGCAACTTTGTGAACTGGACCAGGAAACCAGAAGGACCCTATTGTACTTCCGGGAAGCTCACGGTCAACACTGCTGATTCAAGATGTGGAAGCTGCAACCATGATCAGACCGGGACTCAGAAGACTCCCACAGTTTCCAGAGTAATTTCAAGGACGCTCCAGAAACCCTTGAAATCCCTTTTAACAGAGCTTTTGTAAGTTTGGCCTACAAAATTTTCTCTGTCTTGGGAAAGAAATGGGATTAATTGTAAAAATTGTTTTTAGAATGTGGTTCAATAAGCAAGTCTTGAGATCACACTTGTGGTGCATATGTGAAGGGTCAGGAGAAAACTTCTAAATACGGATCAAAATTGTTTCCACATAGTAAATGAGAAAATATCATGAATGTTATATTAATCAGGTTGATAAAAATATCTCCAATTGTATGGGAAGCCCGCACACTGTACTCCAAGACTGAATTATTGTACACAGTTATGACTCAATAAAAAATAATTAAAA